>JACEFZ010019490.1:5000-34069 GCA_014155875.1 Cepaea nemoralis
GATACCATTTACGCAGCTTTTTCATGTGATTACTTCTTTGGCACCAAAGCAAAGTGCCTTAGATTATTTGTTTATAAATTTGGTGATGTGCTCATGCGATTCAGTTCCTTTAAAACCGCTCGATTCAAATTTCACTATCGTGCATTAATCGGTCACTGCGATGTTACACTAAGCGCAGATGATAATATGTCCCGGCTTGTCGGTACCAAGGGAAACAACTATTTCCTGGGGTTATTTTAAGAAAATATTATTTTATGATTGCTTTGCAAATGTCACTGATTATGTTAAGTTAATTGTATGTATACTATTGAGGCTGGTCTCTAGTGTTATTTTTTCTAGAATTAATCAATGTCTATGTGTTATTACGCGTTTATTTATTGTGGAAATATACCCATACATTGAATTATTAGCCGTAATCTGGATTCAGTCTTTTTTTCCTAAAGCTTACTATGCCCGAATGGCTCTTTCGACTCAATTATTTGGGTCTTTTTGGCTTAGATCAAAGAGTACCATTCGAGACTGAAATCGCTAATACCTTGGCCACAAATGACATTACAACACAAAGAACAAAATCAACAAAAGGAACAAGACAGCAAAACCCAGCGCAAATCCAAATCACCTACCACCCCAAATACACACCCTTCCCCAACCCCACCAAGGACAACAATTCAGATGAACGGGAGCCCATTAAAAATGAAAAAGAGGTAGACAAAGATGGTTTCATTAAGTGATTCATAACAAGAAGCTCAATAGAATGCAGAAAAACGCAGAAAACAGCGATAATGAATACGACGATACTCTAATTGCAATTGCACACCCAAAAAAGTGAACAAACCGGACAGCCCCACAGTAGGACAAATGATCAACGACAGACACAGAGGAAGAGGACAACATATCCTTAAGACTTTATTTATCGCCACTGGACACTGAAGAAGAAGAGAAACTCGGGAACGTCCAAAACGCACTGAACAGCTATATGCAGCATATTTCTTTACTTCCTTTAGTAATGTAAATTGTCAAGTTGCACGCAATATAATTTCCTTTTGTTTATATACTTGTGATGTGTGACGACATAAAAATAATAAGTTTAAATATATCTGGTATACGAACAAAACAACAACACATGTGCACACTCATACACAATTACAAACCAGATTTCATTCTGCTACAAGAGACACATATTCATTCAGATATACATGGCGCACAAATTACAACACAATTAGGACTAAGACATGCACACTTCAGTTTAGCAGTCCAAAACATAGATTCTAGGACAGCCATATTACAAACATCAGATAGGTGGAACATTTTAAAAACAAATCGGGATAGCCAGGGTAGAATCAGCATAACACAGATAAGTAACACCTCACATACATATACCATTGTCAACATACATGCACCACCAAATTACAACTACCAGCCACAATTTTATGAAGAACTAGACACACTACCCACACACATACAGAAGACAGAACATCATACTCTGTGGAGATTTCAACTGCGTCTTACAGGCATTGGATATTGTCAGGATCTTCTATTAGGCTCGTTGGCTAACACATGTGAGACAGTACAAGTACAACGTGATTCGACGTAAGACACAGCAACACAAGTTCTATGGATTTATTGCCACATTAAATACATAATGATAATTACAGCAATGTACAACATATAACTCACAACCACAATTACAGCTCATAGGTCTGGCGCTCAAGATATCAGTCGTTCAGCTTACAACCACGGAGATTCACACAAACGCCTTGCTCTCGTCACACACGTCCGTTCAGAGTCCTGTCCCAGCTAGGTCTACGCTATCACGCACACGGCCCACTGCCTCTGGTGGGGTCAAGTGGCTTTGCGTGCGTCTGTCGTCAGCCTGACCGCTAGTCGCGTGTCAGGTACCAATCTCGCCAGCCGACAACTCTTGTCCGCCGGGTGCCGTAACGATGTTGCTGCGTAGCTAGGCTCTGACATTCTCCCCGGGTACCTCAATGAAAGATGCCATCTTTCATTCATGATGTATGTATATACTGGGGTAGTGTTAATTTCATGTCAGAGACTACTCTTTCCCAGTGTTATGCATGAAAATACATATAAGGCATAGAAATATATACGATAAAAATGTAAGTTGCATTGAAATGACAAATGAAGTACAACTTTTAACACAATTCAGGTCTCATCCCCCTGATGCCTGGTTACCTTCATTGCAATAATACCCAGTCAGATCAGTAGCACCAGCTTCACGCATCTACCTCGCAGCTATTTGAAAAAAAACGTAATAATATGATTGTTTTGCAACAACCATCTAGCCAGACTGAAATACGGCTTTGTATTTAGTCGTATTAAACACTTAAACTCTGCCCTCATTTGGTCAGGAGTTCTTATGTTGGTTTGCAATGTTGGCAGCTCTATGACATGCTTGGTGGACGCCTACCTGCTGTGCTAACCATTTGAGCAACAAAATGTCTATCTATACAATATACATTAATGAATATGTTTCAAATTATGGCCCTTGATGTAATTCAGAAATGCAAGGGAAGTAATTTTGACATTTAAGAAATTCCATACATTACAATAATTATTTAATTTCTTAGCGTCATTGCTTGACGTTTCTTCATATTAACGAGAAAAAGTCGGTAATATGAATACATTAATCAAGATATGATTCTAAGATTACACTAATCAAAATAAATAAGTACCCAATTGGTATATTATATTTTATAGATTCAAAAGGATTTTACAAGTGTCATAAATTTTTGAAATTTTGTATGTCGTCTGCTAATTTTGCTAGACTTTTTAAATTACACCGGAAATATACACGAAACGCAAAATTTGGTTGATGTTACACTGTCTGAACACAAATGATCCGGTTTTATTTCGGAACGGATAGTAAAATGTTCTCACAGTTCGTGTTTGATGTTATAGTATCACAACGGATTATGATGGAATGTTCTTATTTCCGATGTGTTCACAACTTCTGGATAAAGATCGACTGTTCTTATTTCTGATGTTAAACGTCGAACAATTTGGATTAAATTCGCTGCAGAGGTGGTGTAGGAGTCAATGTTCGGTCCACATTTGCACATGTTAAAATATCACGGTGAAGAAAATCACTCACAAATGTCACAATGGTAAAGTTCGCTTCTGGTAAGTGGTTAAGCGTCTGTGACACTGTTCTTGGTGTATATATACAATTAATATTGTTCTCATTCTAACACATACTACACAATTATACTACACTCATTACATGACTTGATTAAAATAAGTATATTATACATGTCGGTTTCTAAACCGTATCACAATTTTCATTATAGACCTTACACAGTAGGTGAATGGAAAAAAATTCACTCATTGGTGGCTGTGTTGGGCTGAGTGTAATATTACACAGTGCACTCAGACATTGCTTACTGGGTCTGTCGGACAACGGGACAAAAGGTCGGCGATTGTATTCATTCTGCCGGGAATATGGCGAACTTCAAAACTGAAATTCTGAAGCTTCAAGGACCAGCGAGCAATCATATTATTTGATGGTACTGCGGAATTGATATACCTTAATGGACTGTTGTCAGTTTCGATGATAAAGTGACGTCCTAGAAGATATCTGGACAGCTTCGTTACACTTTCTACTAAGGCCAATGCCTCTAATTGCGGAATGGACCATGCCCGCTCTCGGGGCCTTAGTTTTCTTGATAGGAAAACAAACGGGATGCAGGATGTCGTTGTATTCCTGCAATAGGACCGCACCGATCGCAATGGAGCTAGCATCTGTTCTCAATCTGAAAGGTAAACGAATGTTGGGCAATTTAAGGATGAGATTAGGCGAATTCTTATCAGAAAAGTGTGCCAAAACTTTATCAAATGCATTTCGTAGGCATTCATCGTTTACAACTTTTTCGGGTTTATTCTTGGTTAGTAAGTTAGAAAAAAACCTCAGTCAGTTCTGAAAAATCAGGAATAAAGTTTCTGTAATAATTAATAAGTCCCAACAAACTGCGGACTTGTTTCTTATTTGTTGGAAGTGACAGTTTTAGAATTTTGGAGACAATTTTGTTGTCTGTCATGACAAAGCCATTGGATATTCTGTACCCCAAAAATGATATCTCTTGGTAAGCCATGCTCACCTTTGAAGGCTTCACTGTCAGTCAGTGCTGTCTGATACTAGGTAGTAGTAGTAGAACGTCCTGTCCAGGTGTTAATGTTATAGTTCC
Organism: Cepaea nemoralis; assembly: GCA_014155875.1. Taxonomy (NCBI): domain Eukaryota; kingdom Metazoa; phylum Mollusca; class Gastropoda; order Stylommatophora; family Helicidae; genus Cepaea; species Cepaea nemoralis. Next base: position 9,206 of record JACEFZ010019490.1, read on the forward strand.
GTCGTTGTCTGTGTATGGACACAGATGTCGTCAGTATAGTGAATGATATTAAGGAATGTCAGATAGGAAGGAGTCGTATAGCAGACAAGGCAAGTCTGGAGTTACTGGATCTAAGGATATAAAGTGGGTTACGGTTAAAATCTTCCAAAAGGATTTTCAAAATTTCATGTTGAGATCATTTTGAGTGCTATCTCCAAACCTGCACTCGTACATGTGTGTATACATTCAATAGTTCAAACAATAATAATACACCATGTATAGTTGTGAAATGTAATCGTGCATGTTTGTATGATCTTTTGCAATTTGTGTATATTTTCCAAAATATGTAGGGTAATTTGTTGTTGATTTTTGTCAGTAATTTCACCGACTGATGTTTTACATTGTTCAGCAAAGGTATGTGTCTGAGTTGATTTAACATAGAGATTATGAGTGGTAGTAACAAAATTTGGTTCAACAGTAATGACATAAGTAACAAAGTCTGCTGGTTTGTCATGAGTAATATCATCTGTGTTGTGTCATGATGATGTGGAAATATAACTGTTTGTGAAGACATTCGTTTTGTATTTACAATCAGTAGTGCAAGTATAACTATCCACTGTGTGCACTTGGTTATGTGTGTAGTTAACAGAGAGTATAGGAGGTATAATATATACCATGATGATTTGTGATCTTTCCTCGCTGTTGTGAACTGTTTGTTTTGTGCACCTTTTCCTTTGTGCTGATACACACCAGTTTCTGTTTCTTCTTGTTCTGAGATGGTAATCACGTTGGTATGGTGTGGTATCTTGGTCTGTTCATCATGTTGTTGTATGATGAGTGGGGTAGTTAAGGTAGTATTTGTTGTGGTGTTAACTTTTTCCTTGTGTGAGGTTTGGACTCTATGTAAGTCTGTCACATTTAATACATTTCCAATTAATAAATCACAACATGGATTGTCTAATAAAGCACAAGTTACTCTGCCTGATAGGAAAGGTGATTTTATATTGGCCCATGCCATGGGATATTTCTCTACAGTCCCTGAAACAGTTTTGCAATAGATGTACTCATCTAGGTAGTCTTTAGGATCAGCTAAGGTCTTTCGAAGACCGATAAGACAGGACCCTGTGTCGCGTACACATGTGCATACTGTGTCATTGATGTAACCTTCATGGAATGTTAGTTTTCCTAACGACAGTCTTGAGGTTTTGTTCATTTCCTCACTTTCCTGTTGAGTATTTACCTCTTTACATAAGGAATGAGGTTGAGTGATGTTAACAACATTATTACAATATGGTACATAGTCTGATTTTGAGTCTATTACCAAGTTAGATTCCTCATTGGTAATAGGGACGGTGTGCCCGCATTTTAAGATACCATTTTCATAGAAGGTATTACAGACAGTACATTTGTTAGCACTAAATACATCACAAGCCTGTGCTGCATGTACAGGATGTTTTTCTGGATTTTCGTCTTCTGACGCTGAGCTATCGAACAAGGCGGCATTGGCTTTGTTGGTCATATGCCTGCCTCTACAATCCATGCGATGGTGACCGTAAGCCTTGCAGAGAAAACATTTACGTGCACTTTTGAACGATTTACGTTCTCTGTCTTGTCTGTTTACCATATTTTGCAAGTATGTTGGGTACCCTGGGTTTTTATCGCACATCTCGTTCAAATGGTGGAAAAATTTACAGTGAATGCAATGTATAACTTTATCAGAGGTAGGCCTGTTTGGTTTTTGCCTACTATAGTTGTTCTCATAGTTGGCCGCTGCTACCCAGTTACTGTCAGTAGCTTCAGTGGCAAAACACTGTTTATTTGCCGTATAATAGGCCGACCCACGTCTTTCCATTTCTTCCACACTTGTGCATTCATTCTCCTGCAAGAACTTAGAAAAAGATGTTGGGATAGAAGAAATAACTTTATCTCGAATAATGAGATCTTCTAATTTATCATAATTTTTGTTAATTTTGGCTGATGAAGTCCATTTGCTGAAAATGTCTCGGACTAAACAGAGGTAGTCAGAGAACGTTTGAGTTGATTTTGGACTCAGTTTACTGAATTGTTCTCTGTACCCTGCCTCATCTAACATGAAATGTGTCCATTATTTTAGATTTAATGTAATGGTACTCTTTTCTGAGGTCTTTGGGGATGGTTTCAATGACTTTCAGAGGTTCCCCAGATAGACTCCTCATATATAAAATATTCCATTCCGAAAGTGGAACTTGGTAATGTTCCATTAAAGTCTCAAAATTTTGGGTAAAGGCTGCTATGCAGTCACCCGAGGTATAGTTACGAACGATACCTTGGTACTTTTTATACTGGTTTTCTTTTTCCAGTCTTTCAGATTTCTTGGACTCTTTATTAATTGCAGTCTCGGTGTCGAGTTGTTTCATTTTCAACTGTAATTCAAGTTCTTCTCTCTTACTCTGAGCTGCTATTTCTGCTTTCTTAAGTTCACCGTCTATCTCAGCTTGTTTGGCAGCCTTTTCAATCTCTGCCTGTTTTAGAGCTGTTTCCATCTCTGCTTGCTTGTCTTTGCAGCCATTTCTACTTCGGCTTGCTTTAATGCTGTTTCCATCTCTGCTTGCTTTGTCTTTGCAGCCATTTCTACTTCGGCTTGCTTTAATGCTGTTTCCATCTCTGCTTGTTTGGCAGCTCTTTCTGCTGCTCTATCTTCGCGTTCACAGTATTCAGCGTATTTCTTCTCACTCCATTCTGTTAATTTATCACCTTCTAACTTTAATTTAATCCCATATCGATGAAATCAAATAATGACGACATGATGGAGAAAATATGTCAATGAAAATCAATCACACCAAATATGTTGTAAATGGTTAGTAGAAAAACAACTTACAATTGATTTGACTATACGATGCGTGCCCACTAATGCATACGTAAAGTTAAAGTGAAGAAAAATATACTCAAGTGCCCTTGGATATGGTGACGAAAGGTTGGGCAATCGGGCTAGAAAACTGTAGGGTCGTACTTCGGAACCACTAATGACCTCTACGGCAGGGTTATGGATGGTACGCAAAAACCTGCTTTGTTTTTGGAGAGAAATAAGTTAGCGTGTGTTGTTGGTGTGTGCCTGTAAGTCACTAAGTGTTGATTAGGTTTGGATGGCGTCGAGTATAATTGTATGTCGTAAATTTGTCGTCAACAGTGTTTCTTTCAACAGAAGTTACACTCTTTCCAAAACTCTTTGCGTTCCACAAACTCAATACACAAAAACAATCTATCTGTATTTGAACACTCAATAACATTGATGACACATCACTTACATCAAGATGACATTCAGTAAGGACAAAGACATCAAGTTTACAAGATGGCGACAAGGTCAAAATGGCGGCAAAATCACAATGTTGACAAGGTCAAACGGTGACAAGTTTAACAAATCACAAATGTTTAACACGTTTACAGGATCAAACAATATGTACTGTACATTTACTAATGATCTTAAACATATTTAGACAATGTAGTAATGGATCACACTGAGACTTTTCCGATCACATGTACATCACTATAACCTTGACAAATTTTACAAGTACAAGAATTATAGTTTTAAATCACAAAGACGAACAACACACGTCTAAATATATTAGGTTCTTAAATAAAGACGAGCAACCCACGTCCACACATGTCAGGATCTTCTATTAGGCTCGTTGGCTAACACATGTGAGACAGTACAGTATAACGTGATTCGACGTAAGACACAGCAACACAAGTTCTATGGATTTATTGCCACATTAAATACATAACGATAATTACAGCAATGTACAACATATAACTCACAACCACAATACAGCTCATAGGTCTGGCGCTCAAGATATCAGTCGTTCAGCTTACAACCACGGAGATTCACACAAACGCCTTGCTCTCGTCACACACGTCCGTTCAGAGTCCTGTCCCAGCTAGGTCTAAGCTATCACGCACACGGCCCACTGCCTCTGGTGGGGTCACGTGGCTTTGCGTGCGTCTGTCGTCAGCCTGACCGCTAGTCGCGTGTCAGGTACCAATCTCGCCAGCCGACAACTCTTGTCCGCCGGGTGCCGTAACGATGTTGCTGCGTAGCTAGGCTCTGACAGATATAATAGGCGGAGAAATGAAGACACAGGTTAGGAGAATGGAAGGAGAAAGCACAACACAGTTAGAAACACTGCGAAACATTTTAGACACACACAATTTAATTGACACATTCAGACACAAACATCCAAATAAGCGAGAAACAACCCACACAAATAAAACACACACACAGCAAGAAGATTAGATAGGATATATAAATCTGCAACACACCACATATTAAACACTAGGCACCTACAAGAGACATTACAGTACACAGACCACAAAAGCCATATTAGCACACATCAGTACAAGCAACATAAACACACAGATAAACAAACGTTCACAACATTGGAAATTTTATAACACACTTCTAAAGAATACAGAATATGAGAAATACATGGTACAACTTTTACACATATATACCGACCACATGCCGGCTGATAACATCGGACAATACTGGGACCTACTGAAAAATACAATACGAAGCAGAACACCAACACCTAGCATCTATCATACACAAAGACAGATTAAGACAAGAACAAATTATACAAACAGCCATACAACTAACAAAACAGATGGACAACAAAGCACCACATTTAAACATACTAGAAGAACAATTAGAGCAGCACCAACAACACAGATATCTAGGCGCCCTCCTTAGAACAAAACTAACCACAATCACGCAAGAGTCCCCCAGTAAAACAATATTTAGGAATTGAACAGAACGTACAACACAGCAGACAAATAGGCAAAATAATAGACATGCAAGGCACCACACAAACAGAAACCCGCGCAAATAACAGAAGCATTCATCAATACTACACACACCTATTTACAGCAGAGACAGTAGACACACAGACACGAGACAAATTTCTAAAATACAGTAAAGAGCTGTCAGATGCAGACAAAGACATACTAGACACAGAACTAACACTAGCAGACATAACATACGCACTCAGCAAAATGAACAAAGACAAGACACCAGGACCGGACGGCTTGACTGTAGAATTCTACCACATTTCTTTCCTATCTTAGGTGGCCTTCTTCTTAAAGTATATCAAGACGGCCTTTGACAAAGAACAACTACCAGACAGTTGCAACATGTCGTACATAACACTCATACCTAAACACAACACAGACAATACACAGATGAAAATTACAGACCCATATCTCTAATCAACACAGACTATAAAATACTAAACAAATCAGTGACCCACAAACTGTTAGAACCACTACTAGAAGCAATCAGACAAGACACCAACATCACAGGCACATTCATACCAGGCGGAGGAGAGCGGAAGTTGCTTGCATACGCAGACAAACACCGCTTTCTTCCCCACCAACAACACATCCGTTACAAATATACTCCACACCTTTACACAGTTTGGTAAGGGGCGTGAGGCAGAAATTAAACATACAAAAATCACACATAATGGGTCCTCGGTAAGTGGCGAAACAAAACAGATTTTCCTCCCGACTTAACAGCCACAGACAACATCAAACTAGATGGGATAACATTTCCTAACACTCCCGACAGATGCACGCACAGACATGACAAAACCTCACACAAAAAATTATAGACATGCTGCACAGATACAGGTATAAGACATCCACAATATTTGTAGGAGCATCAAAGTTAACACATTCATCCTTCCCAAAATAATATATTTAGTCACAGTGCTAGACCCTCCTAAACAGACAGTCACAGACATCAACAAACATATCAGACGTTTAATCTTTGGCAGCACAATCTATTCTATCAAACATAAGACACTCATACAGGACAAAAGTCAAGGGGGAATAGCACTACAAGACATACATTCAAAATACAACGCTTAGAATCCAACACGTAGGACATATCCTCAATCAACCTGAACAGCACCCACTTGCACTCTATTACATAGAACTCAGACTGCAACACCTTAGAAGAAGTACAACTTATTCAACACACCATTTTGGAACACTACCCGCTTTCTACACGACATGCATACACGCACTTCAAGGACGCGAGCATTTACTACACCAGACAACAAACCGATTTACAAATATCTAGTCAATCAACAAGCACCCCCACTACGACTCAGAATAAAAAAGGGACAAAAATACTACATACAAAGAACTACACATGTACTTTCATTAATCTTCACAATCCACACATCAAACTCAAAGCCAGAGAAATTACATACCGTTTAATCTTTAACATGTCATCTACTACGGAAAAACAAAGCACGCAGGTCAAAACAATCTCTGGAGACGGAACATACAGGAAACCGAAGATCACATTTATTACACTTGTCCAACAGTCCAAACCGCACTAGACACACTAAGACAACTTATTGAAACATTTACTAAAAAGAAAACAGATATGTACAAAAGCAATTTTTTAAAACACTTTACCTAAATCTACCAAAGACAACCACACAAAATTGCTGATTTCTCTTGCAGAATACAGGTACCTAGTATGGTCCTGTAGAAATGGCGCATTGTACAAATATAAAACGTACAATTCAAGTTTAATACTGCATATGTTCCAAAACAAAATAACACAAATATTCACAAACACACAGAGATAACGAAATAAAACAAGCTTATTTATTTACTCAATTGAATACCCATAATATGTTATGAATGTGGACATGCACGCATATATTGTACATGCACACATATATGTGTATGCATGTATGGTAGAATGTGGAATATAGAATATGTATATAGAGGTTTATCTTAGAGGGCTATCATATAATACCGACACCTGATCGTCTTGACTAACAATAGTGCAGGTTGAACGGGAGTGTCCAAGACACGTCCTGTTGTGGAAATTTTAGAACGTGTGTGCGCCTCGCGACGCGAGCCCTGTGTGTGGCTTATTTTGTAAATACTTTGGAACACTTCTCACTAGGTGGTAACAAGCATTGAAGAGCACAGATGGTACACGCCGCAGCTCCTCTGGCCTAGGGAAACAAAGGCTTTGTGGAAATGTCCTTTGTAAGACCCAGCCACCGGCCTCGTGTGTCTAGTGGCTGGTGGTCACTAGGCATTTTGCGTTCAGCGGTTTTGCCGTTTGCCTATTTTCAACACGATTTTCCAGCACGGATACATAGTTGTAGAATACCAAAGGCCAAATGTATGGTATTTGTATATGGGTAGCCAAGTATGGGTAATTCGTGCAGGTATTTATGCAAATATAATCAGTGCTTTGTTTGATATACAAGTATATACATTAATATATGCACATGGAAATCCCCCCCCCCCCCCCCCCACAATTTAAATAGAATAAGAATGTAAAAGGTTATTGCCCGAGATCACGGAAATCCATGTACAAGTCATCTGCAGAAAGCAAGAGATAGATCAAGACAGAAGTGCAATAGAATAAGAATGTAAAGGTTATTGCCCGAGATCACGGAAATCCATGTACAATCATCTGCAGAAAGCAAGAGATAGATCAAGACAGAATGTGTGTGTGTGTGTGTGTGTGTGTGTGTGGTGTGTGTGTGTGTGTGTGTGTGAGGGAGAGAGAGAGAGAGAGAGAGAGAGAGAGAGTTAGTGATAGATGGACAGTTGTAACATGCATTCCACTTGTGGAGATGGAAATGAAACGAGGAAAGTGTGTTTTACATGCACTATGCCATAAATTTCATATTAGCATAACTGTATATGCATGTATTTGTTTTGATTAACGCATGTAACACATAACACTAACAAACGGCAACGCTCTGTAATATACACAAACAAAGAAACACATATTACAACCTTGTACATTGCTTTGTATGCAATAAACGTTGGAGAAAAAAAAAAGTAGTATTGCTTTGGTCTGGCTGCACTGTTCACTAATGTTCGCATTTCGTTGTAAATATTGGTGGCCCCTTCGGGGCAAAGGCTAATATCCAGAGTAGGTGCCCATTCCCTCGCGCCCTCACCGCGGCCTACCCGTACGCACACACACTTCCATAGACTGGGGACTCGAACCCACGTTCCCGGCTCCTATTTGGTCTACTTATCTATATAATTAGACCACACGCCCGGGGCTTACCTCGCTGACTATAAATTGGTCCAGGGACGGATCGGGGAAGCCGAAGTGGCCGGCAAGGGCACCTGTGAGTACCAGCCCTCGGTACCCACAGGTGCCCTTGCCGGCCACTTCGGCTTCCCGATCCGTCCCTGGACCATTTATAGTCAGCGAGGTAAGGCCCCGGGCGTGTGGTCTAATTATATAGATAAGTAGACCAAATAGGAGCCGGGAACGTGGGTTCGAGTCCCAGTCTATGGAAGTGTGTGTGCGTACGGGGTAGGCCGCGGTGAGGGCGCGAGGGAATGGGCACCTACTCTGGATATTAGCCTTTGCCCCCGAAGGGGCCACCAATATTTACAACGAATGCGAACATTAGTGAACAGTGCAGCCAGACCAAAGCAATACTACTTTTTTTTTTCTCCAACGTTTATTGCATACAAAGCAATGTACAAGGTGTAATATGTGTTTCTTTGTTGTGTATATTACAGAGCGTTGCGTTTGTTAGTGTTATGTGTTACATGCGTTAATCAAAACAAATACATGCATATACAGTTATGCTAATATGAAATTTATGGCATAGTGCATGTAAAACACACTTTCCTCGTTCATTTCCATCTCCACAAGTGGAATGCATGTTACAACTGTCCATCTATCACTACTCTCTCTCTCTCTCTCTCTCTCTCTCTCTCCTCACACTACACACACACACGACACACACACACACACACACACACACACACACACACACATTCTGTCTTGATCTATCTCTTGCTTTCCTGCAGATGATTGTACATGGATTTCCGTGATCTCGGGCAATAACCTTTACATTCTTATTCTATTGCACTTCTGTCTTGATCTATCTCTTGCTTTCTGCAGATGATTGTACATGGATTTCCGTGATCTCGGGCATAACCTTTACATTCTTATTCTATTTAAATTGTGGGGGGGGGGGGGGGGGGGGGATTTCCATGTGCATATATTAATGTATATACTTGTATATCAAACAAAGCACTGATTAATATTTGCATAAATACCTGCACGAATTACCCATACTTGGCTACCCATATACAAATACCATACATTTGGCCTTTGGTATTCTACAACTATGTATCCGTGCTGGAAAAATCGTGTTGAAAATAGGCAAAACGGCAAAACCGCTGAACGCAAAAATGCCTAGTGACCACCAGCCACTAGACACACGAGGCCGGTGGCTGGGTCTTACAAAGGACATTTCCACAAAGCCTTTGTTTCCCTAGGCCAGAGGAGCTGCGGCGTGTACCATCTGTGCTCTTCAATGCTTGTTACCACCTAGTGAGAAGTGTTCCAAAGTATTTACAAAATAAAGCCACACACAGGGCTCGCGTCGCGAGGCGCACACACGTTCTAAAATTTCCACAACAGGGACGTGTCCTTGGACACTCCCGTTCAACCTGCACTATTGTTAGTCAAGACGATCAGGTGTCGGTATTATATGATAGCCCTCTAAGATAAACCTCTATATACATATTCTATATTCCACATTCTACATACATGCATACACATATAGTGGTGCATGTACACATATATGCGTGCATGTCCACATTCATACATATTATGGGTATTCAATTGAGTAAATAAATAAGCTTGTTTTATTTCGTTATCTCTGTGTGTTTGTGAATATTTGTGTTATTTTGTTTTGGAACATATGCAGAGTATTAAACTTGAATTGTACGTTTTATATTTGTACAATGCGCCATTTCTACAGGACCATACTAGGTACCTGTATTCTGCAAGAGAAATCAGCAATTTTGTGTGGTTGTCTTTGGTAGATTTAGGTAAAGTGTTTTAAAAAATTGCTTTGTACATATCTGTTTTCTTTTAGTAAATGTTTCAATAAGTTGTCTTAGTGTGTCTAGTGCGGTTTGGACTGTTGGACAAGTGTAATAAATGTGATCTTCGGTTTCCTGTATGTTCCGTCTCCAGAGATTTGTTTTGACCTGCGTGCTTGTTTTTCGTAGTAGATGACATGTTAAAGATTAAACGGTATGTAATTTCTCTGCTTTGAGTTTGATGTGTGGATTGTGAAGATTATGAAAAGTACATGTGTAGTCTTGTATGTAGTATTTTTGTCCCTTTTTTATTCTGAGTCGTAGTGGGGGTGCTTGTTGATTGACTAGATATTTGTAAATCTGGTTTGTTGTCTGGTGTAGGTAAATGCTCGCGTCCTTGAAGGTGCGTGTATGCATGTCGTGTAGAAAGCGGGTAGTGTTCCAAAATGGTGTGTTGAATTAAGTTGTATTCTTCTAAGGTGTTGCAGTCTGAGTTCTATGTAATAGAGTGGCAAGTGGGTGCTGTTCAGTTGATTGAGGATATGTCCTACGTGTTGGATTCTAAGCGTTGTATTTTTGAATGTATGTCTTGTAGTGCTATTCCCCCTTGACTTTTGTCCTGTATGAGTGTCTTATGTTTGATAGAATAGATTGTGCTGCCAAAGATTAAACGTCTGATATGTTTGTTGATGTCTGTGACTGTCTGTTTAGGAGGGTCTAGCACTGTGACTAAATATATTATTTGGGAAGGATGAATGTGTTAACTTTGATGCTCCTACCAAATATTGTGGATGTCTTATACCTGTATCTGTGGCAGGCATGTCTATAAATTTTTTGTGTGAGGTTTGTCATGTCTGTGGCGTGCATCTGTCGGGAGTTGTTAGGAATGTTATCCCATCTAGTTTGATGTTGTCTGTGGCTGTTAAGTCGGGAGGAAAATCTGTTTTGTTTCGCCACTTACCGAGACCCATTATGTGTGATTTTTGTATGTTTAATTTTGCCTCACGCCCGCTTACCAAACTGTGTAAAGGTGTGGAGTATATTTGTAACGGATGTGTTGTTGGTGGGGAAAGAAAGCGGTGTTGTCTGCGTATGCAAGCAACTTCCGCTCTCCTCCGCCTGGTATGAATGTGCCTGTGATGTTGGTGTCTTGTCTGATTGCTTCTAGTAGTGGTTCTAACAGTTTGTGGGTCACTGATTTGTTTAGTATTTTATAGTCTGTGTTGATTAGAGATATGGGTCTGTAATTTTTCATCTGTGTATTGTCTGTGTTGTGTTTAGGTATGAGTGTTATGTACGACATGTTGCAACTGTCTGGTAGTTGTTCTTTGTCAAAGGCGTCTTGATATACTTTAAGAAGAAGGCCACCTAAGATAGGAAAGAAATGTTGGTAGAATTCTACAGTCAAGCCGTCCGGTCCTGGTGTCTTGTCTTTGTTCATTTTGCTGAGTGCGTATGTTATGTCTGCTAGTGTTAGTTCTGTGTCTAGTATGTCTTTGTCTGCATCTGACAGCTCTTTACTGTATTTTAGAAATTTGTCTCGTGTCTGTGTGTCTACTGTCTCTGCTGTAAATAGGTGTGTGTAGTATTGATTGAATGCTTCTGTTATTTGCGCGGGTTCTGTTTGTGTGGTGCCTTGCATGTCTATTATTTTGCCTATTTGTCTGCTGTGTTGTACGTTCTGTTCAATTCCTAAATATTGTTTACTGGGGGACTCTTGCGTGATTGTGGTTAGTTTTGTTCTAAGGAGGGCGCCTAGATATCTGTGTTGTTGGTGCTGCTCTAATTGTTCTTCTAGTATGTTTAAATGTGGTGCTTTGTTGTCCATCTGTTTTGTTAGTTGTATGGCTGTTTGTATAATTTGTTCTTGTCTTAATCTGTCTTTGTGTATGATAGATGCTAGGTGTTGTGTTCTGCTTCGTATTGTATTTTCAGTAGGTCCCAGTATTGTCCGATGTTATCAGCCGCATGTGGTCGGTATATATGTGTAAAGTTGTACCATGTATTTCTCATATTCTGTATTCTTTAGAAGTGTGTTATAAAATTTCCAATGTTGTGAACGTTTGTTATCTGTGTGTTTATGTTGCTTGTACTGATGTGTGCTAATATGCTTTGTGGTCTGTGTACTGTAATGTCTCTTGTAGGTGCCTAGTGTTTAATATGTGGTGTGTTGCAGATTTATATATCCTATCTAATCTTCTTGCTGTGTGGTGTGTTTTATTTGTGTGGGTTGTTCTCGCTTATTTGGATGTTTGTGTCTGAAATGTGTCAATTAAATTGTGTGTGTCTAAAATGTTTCGCAGTGTTTCTAACTGTGTTGTGCTTTCTCCTTCCATTCTCCTAACGCTGTGTCTTCATTTCTCCGCCTATTATATCTGTCAGAGCCTAGCTACGCAGCAACATCGTTACGGCACCCGGCGGACAAGAGTTGTCGGCTGGCGAGATTGGTACCTGACACGCGACTAGCGGGCAGGCTGACGACAGACGCACGCAAAGCCACGTGACCCCACCAGAGGCAGTGGGCCGTGTGCGTGATAGCGGAGACCTAGCTGGGACAGGACTCTGAACGGACGTGTGTGACGAGAGCAAGGCGTTTGTGTGAATCTCCGTGGTTGTAAGCTGAACGACTGATATCTTGAGCGCCAGACCTATGAGCTGTATTGTGGTTGTGAGTTATATGTTGTACATTGCTGTAATTATCATTATGTATTTAATGTGGCAATAAATCCATAGAACTTGTGTTGCTGTGTCTTACGTCGAATCACGTTAGTACTTGTACTGTCTCACATGTGTTAGCCAACGAGCCTAATAGAAGATCCTGACATGTGTGGACGTGGGTTGCTCGTCTTTATTTAAGAACCTAATATATTTAGACGTGTGTTGTTCGTCTTTGTGATTTAAAACTATAATTCTTGTACTTGTAAAATTTGTCAAGGTTATAGTGATGTACATGTGATCGGAAAAGTCTCAGTGTGATCCATTACTACATTGTCTAAATATGTTTAAGATCATTAGTAAATGTACAGTACATATTGTTTGATCCTGTAAACGTGTTAAACATTTGTGATTTGTTAAACTTGTCACCGTTTGACCTTGTCAACATTGTGATTTTGCCGCCATTTTGACCTTGTCGCCATCTTGTAAACTTGATGTCTTCGTCCTTACTGAATGTCATCTTGATGTAAGTGATGTGTCATCAATGTTATTGAGTGTTCAAATACAGATAGATTGTTTTTGTGTATTGAGTTTGTGGAACGCAAAGAGTTTTGGAAAGAGTGTAATTTCTGTTGAAAGAAACACTGTTGACGACAAATTTACGACATACAATTATACTCGACGCCATCCAAACCTAATCAACACTTAGTGACTTACAGGCACACACCAACAACCACACGCTAACTTATTTCTCTCCAAAAACAAAGCAGGTTTTTGCGTACCATCCATAACCCTGCCGTAGAGGTCATTAGTGGTTCCGAAGTACGACCTACAGTTTTCTAGCCCGATTGCCCAACCTTTCGTCACCATATCCAAGGGCACTTGAGTATATTTTTCTTCACTTTAACTTTACGTATGCATTAGTGGGCACGCATCGTATAGTCAAAATCAATTGTAAGTTGTTTTTCTACTACCATTTACAACATATTTGGTGTGATTGATTTTCATTGACATATTTTCTCCATCATGTCGTCATTATTTGATTTCATCGATATGGATTAAAATTAAAGTTAGAAGGTGATAAATTAACAGAATGGAGTGAGAAGAAATACGCTGAATACTGTGAACGCGAAGATAGAGCAGCAGAAAGAGCTGCCAAACAAGCAGAGATGGAAACAGCCATTAAAGCAGTCGAAGTAGAAATGGGCTGCAAAGACAAAGCAAGCAGAGAATGGAAACAGCATTAAAGCAAGCCGAAGTAGAAATTGGCTGCAAAGACAAAGGCAAGAAGAGATGGAAACAGCGCTAAAACGGCTCAGAGATTGAAAAGGCTGCCAAACAAGCTGAGATAGACGGTGGAAACTTAAGAAAGCAGAAATAGCAGCTCAGAGTAAGAGGAAGAACTTGAATTACAGTTGAAAATGAAACAACTCGACACCGGAGACTGCAATTAATAAAGAGTCCAAGAAATCTGAAAGACTGGAAAAAGAAAACCAGTATAAAAAGTAACCAAGGTATCGTTCGTAACTATACCTCGGGTGACTGCATAGCAGCCTTTACCAAAATTTTGAGAACTTAATGGAACATTACCAAGTTCCACTTTCGGAATGGAATATTTTATATATGAGGAGTCTATCTGGGGAACCTTTGAAAGTCATTGAAACCATCCCCAAAGACCTCAGAAAAGAGTACCATTACATTAAATCTAAAATAATGACACATTTCATGTTAGATGAGGCAGGGTACAGAGAACAATTCAGTAAACTGAGTCCAAATCAACTCAAACGTTCTCTGACTACCTCTGTTTAGTCCGAGACATTTTCAGCAATGGACTTCATCAGCCAAAATTAACAAAAATTATGATAAATTAGAAGATCTCATTATTCGAGATAAAGTTATTTCTTCTATCCCAACATCTTTTTCTAAGTTCTTGCAGGAGAATGAATGCACAAGTGTGGAAGAAATGGGAAAGACGTGGGTCGGCCTATTATACGGCAAATAAACAGTGTTTTGCCACTGAAGCTACTGACAGTAACTGGGTAGCAGCAGCCAACTATGAGAACAACTATAGTAGGCAAAAACCAAACAGGCCTACCTCTGATAAGTTATACATTGCATTCACTGTAAATTTTTCCACCATTTAAACGAATGTGCGATAAAAACCCAGGGTAACCCAACATACTTGCAAAATATGGTAAACAGACAAGACAGAGAACGTAAATCGTTCAAAAGTGCACGTAAATGTTTTCTCTGCAAGGCTTACGGTCCCATCGCATGGATTGTAGAGGCAGGCATATGACCAACAAAGCCAATGCCGCCTTGTTCGATAGCTCAGCGTCAGAAGACGAAAATGCAGAAAAACATCCTGTACATGCAGCACAGGCTTGTGATGTATTTAGTGCTACAAATGTACTGTCTGTAATACCTTCTATGAAAATGGTATCTTAAAATGCGGGCACACCGTCCCTATTACCAATGAGGAATCTAACTTGGTAATAGACTCAAAATCAGACTATGTACCATATTGTAATAATGTTGTTAACATCACTCAACCTCATTCCTTATGTAAAGAGGTAAAGACTCAACAGGAAAGTGAGGAAATGAACAAAACCTCAAGACTGTCGTTAGGAAAACTAACATTCCATGAAGGTTACATCAATGACACAGTATGCACATGTGTACGCGACAACAGGGTCCTGTCTTATCGGTCTTCGAAAGACCTTAGCTGATCCTAAAGACTACCTAGATGAGTACATCTATTGCAAAACTGTTTCAGGGACAGTAGAGAAATATCCATGGCATGGGCCAATATAAAATCACCTTTCCTATCAGGCAGAGTAACTTGTGCTTTATTAGACAATCCATGTTGTGATTTATTAATTGGAAATGTATTAAATGTGACAGATTACATAGAGTCCAAACCTCACACAAGGGAAAAAGTTAACACCACAAACAAATACTACCTTAACTACCCCACTCATCATACAACAACATGATGAACAGACCAAGATACCACACCATACCAACGTGATTACCATCTCAAAACAAGAAGAAACAGAAACTGGTGTGTATCAGCACAAAGGAAAAGGTGCACAAAACAAACAGTTCACAACAGCGAGGAAAGATCACAAATCATCATGGTATATATTATACCTCCTATACTCTCTGTTAACTACACACATAACCAAGTGCACACAGTGGATAGTTATACTTGCACTACTGATTGTAAATACAAAACGAATGTCTTCACAAACAGTTATATTTCCACATCATCATGACACATACACAGATGATATTACTCATGACAAACCAGCAGACTTTGTTACTTATGTCATTACTGTTGAACCAAATTTTGTTACTACCACTCATAATCTCTATGTTAAATCAACTCAGACACATACCTTTGCTGACAATGTAAAACATCAGTCGGTGAAATTACTGACAAAAATCAACAACAAATTACCCTACATATTTTGGAAAATATACACAAATTGCAAAAGATCATACAAACATGCACGATTACATTTCACAACTATACATGGTGTATTATTATTGTTTGAACTATTGAATGTATACACACATGTACGAGTGCAGGTTTGGAGATAGCACTCAAAACGATCTCAACATGAAATTTGAAAATCCTTTTGGAAGATTTTAACCGTAACCCACTTTATATCCTTAGATCCAGTAAACTCCAGACTTTCCTTGTCTGCTATACGACTCCTTCTATCTGACATTCTTAATATCATTCACTATACTGACGACATCTGTGTCCATACACAGACAACGACGGAACTATACATTAACACCTGGACAGGACGTTCTACTACTACTACCTAGTATCAGACAGCACTGACTGACAGTGAAGCCTTCAAAGGTGAGCATGGCTTACCAAGAGATATCATTTTTGGGGTACAGAATATCCAATGGCTTTGTCATGACAGACAACAAAATTGTCTCCAAATTCTAAAATTGTCACTTCCAACAAATAAGAAACAAGTCCGCAGTTTGTTGGGACTTATTAATTATTACAGAAACTTTATTCTGATTTTTCAGAACTGACTGAGGTTTTTTCTAACTTACTAACCAAGAATAAACCCGAAAAAGTTGTAAACGATGAATGCCTACGAAATGCATTTGGATAAAGTTTTGGCACACTTTTCTGATAAGAATTCGCCTAATCTCATCCTTAAATTGCCCAACATTCGTTTACCTTTCAGATTGAAGACAGATGCTAGCTCCATTGCGATCGGTGCAGTCCTATTGCAGGAATACAACGACATCCTGCATCCGTTTGTTTCCTATCAAGAAAATTAGGCCCCGAGAGCGGGCATGTCCATTCCGCAATTAGAGGCATTGGCCTTAGTAGAAAAGTGTAACGAAGCTGTCCAGATATCTTCTAGGACGTCACTTTATCATCGAAACTGACAACAGTCCATTAAGGTATATCAATTCCGCAGTACCATCAAATAGATATGAATTGCTCGCTGTCCTTGAAGCTTCAGAATTTCAGTTTTGAAAGTTCGCCATATTCCCGGCAGAATGAATACAATCGCCGACCTTTGTCCCGTTGTCCGACAGACCCAGTAAGCAATGTCTGAGTGCACTGTGTAATATTACACTCAGCCCAACACAGCCACCAACGAGTGAATTTTTTTCCATTCACCTACTGTGTAAGGTCTATATGAAAATTGTGATACGGTTTAGAAACCGACATGTATAATATACTTATTTTAATCAAGTCATGTAATGAGTGTAGTATAATTGTGTAGTATGTGTTAGAATGAGAACAACTATTAATTGTATATATACACCAAGAACAGTGTCACAGACGCTTAACCACTTACCAGAAGCGAACTTTACCATTGTGACATTTGTGAGTGATTTTCTTCACCGGGATTTTTAACATGTGCAAATGTGAACCGACCATTGACTCCTACCCACCTCTGCAGCGAATTTAATCCAAATTGTTCGACGTTTAACATCAGAAATAAGAACAGTCGATCTTTATCCAGAAGTTGTGAACACATCGAATAAGAACATTCCATCATAATCCGTTGTGAGACTGATAACATCAAACACGAACTGTGAGAAACATTTTACTATCCGTTCCGAATAAACCGGATCATTTGTGTTCAGACAGTGTAACATCAACCAATTTTGCGTTTCGTGTATATTTCCGGTGTAATTTAAAAAGTCTAGCAAAATTAGCAGACGACATACAAAATTTCAAAATGTATGACACTTGTAAAATCCTTTTGAATCTATAAAATATAATATACCAATTGGGTACTTATTTATTTTGATTAGTGTAATCTTAGAATCATATCTTGATTAATGTATTCATATTACCGACTTTTTCTCGTTAATTATGAAGAAACGTCAAGCAATGACGCTAAGAAATTAAATAATTATTGTAATGTATGGAATTTCTTAAAATGTCAAAATTACTTCCCTTGCATTTCTGAATTACATCAAGGGCCATAATTTGAAACATATTCATTAATGTATATTGTATAGATAGACATTTTGTTGCTCAAATGGTTAGCACAGCAGGTAGGCGTCCACCAAGCATGTCATAGAGCTTGCCAACATTGGCAAACCAACATAAGAACTCCTGACCAAATGAGGGCAGAGTTTAAGTGTTTAGATACGACTAAATACAAAGCCGTATTTCAGTCTGGCTAGATGGTTGTTGCAAAACAATCATATTATTACGTTTTTTTTCAAATAGCTGCGAGGTAGATGCGTGAAGCTGGTGCTACTGATCTGACTGGGTATTATTGCAATGAAGGTAACCAGGCATCAGGGGATGAGACCTGAATTGTGTTAAAAGTTGTACTTCATTTGTCATTTCAATGCAACTTACATTTAGCGTATATATTTCTATGCCATATATGTATTTCATGGCATAACACTGGGAAAGAGTAGTCTCTGACATGAAATTAACACTACCCCAGTATATACATACATCATGAATGAAAGATGGCATCTTTCATTGAGGTACCCGGGGAGAATGTCAGAGCCTAGCTACGCAGCAACATCGTTACGGCACCCGGCGGACAAGAGTTGTCGGCTGGCGAGATTGGTACCTGACACGCGACTAGCGGTCAGGCTGACGACAGACGCACGCAAAGCCACTTGACCCCACCAGAGGCAGTGGGCCGTGTGCGTGATAGCGGAGACCTAGCTGGGACAGGACTCTGAACGGACGTGTGTGACGAGAGCAAGGCGTTTGTGTGAATCTCCGTGGTTGTAAGCTGAACGACTGATATCTTGAGCGCCAGACCTATGAGCTGTATTGTGGTTGTGAGTTATATGTTGTACATTGCTGTAATTATCATTATGTATTTAATGTGGCAATAAATCCATAGAACTTGTGTTGCTGTGTCTTACGTCGAATCACGTTGTACTTGTACTGTCTCACATGTGTTAGCCAACGAGCCTAATAGAAGATCCTGACAATATCCAATGCCTGTAAGACGCAGTTGAAATCTCCACAGAGTATGATGTTCTGTCTTCTGTATGTGTGTGGGTAGTGTGTCTAGTTCTTCATAAAATTGTGGCTGGTAGTTGTATTTGGTGGTGCATGTATGTTGACAATGGTATATGGTATGTGAGGTGTTACTTATCTGTGTTATGCTGATTCTACCCTGGCTATCCCGATTTGTTTTTAAAATGTTCCACCTATCTGATGTTTGTAATATGGGCTGTCCTAGAATCTATGTTTTGGACTGCTAAACTGAAGTGTGCATGTCTTAGTCCTAATTGTGTTGTAATTTGTGCGCCATGTATATCTGAATGAATATGTGTCTCTTGTAGCAGAATGAAATCTGGTTTGTAATTGTGTATGAGTGTGCACATGTGTTGTTGTTTTGTTCGTATACCAGATATATTTAAACTTATTATTTTTATGTCGTCACACATCACAAGTATATAAACAAAAGGAAATTATATTGCGTGCAACTTGACAATTTACATTACTAAAGGAAGTAAAGAAATATGCTGCATATAGCTGTTCAGTGCGTTTTGGACGTTCCCGAGTTCTCTTCTTCTTCAGTGTCAGTGGCGATAAATAAAAGTCTTAAGGATATGTTGTCCTCTTCCTCTGTGTTCTGTCGTTGATCATTTGTCCTTACTGTGGGGCTGTCCGGTTTGTTCACTTTTTGGGTGTGCAATTGCAATTAGAGTATCGTCGTATTCATTATCGCTGTTTTCTGCGTTTTTCTGCATTCTATTGAGCTTCTTGTTATGAATCACTTTAATGAAACCATCTTTGTCTACCTCTTTTTCATTTTTAATGGGCTCCCGTTCATCTGAATTGTTGTCCTTGGTGGGGTTGGGGAAGGGTGTGTATTTGGGGTGGTAGGTGATTTGGATTTGCGCTGGGTTTTGCTGTCTTGTTCCTTTTGTTGATTTGTTCTTTGTGTTGTAATGTCATTTGTGGCCAAGGTATTAGCGATTTCAGTCTCGAATGGTACTCTTTGATCTAAGCCAAAAAGACCCAAATAATTGAGTCGAAAGAGCCATTCGGGCATAGTAAGCTTTAGGAAAAAAAGACTGAATCCAGATTACGGCTAATAATTCAATGTATGGGTATATTTCCACAATAAATAAACGCGTAATAACACATAGACATTGATTAATTCTAGAAAAATAACACTAGAGACCAGCCTCAATAGTATACATACAATTAACTTAACATAATCAGTGACATTTGCAAAAGCAATCATAAAATAATATTTTCTTAAAATAACCCCAGGAAATAGTTGTTTCCCTTGGTACCGACAAGCCCGGGACATATTATCATCTGCGCTTAGTGTAACATCGCAGTGACCGATTAATGCACGATAGTGAAATTTTGAATCGAGCGGTTTTAAATGGAACTGAATCGCATGAGCACATCACCAAATTTATAAACAAATAATCTAAGGCACTTTGCTTTGGTGCCAAAGAAGTAATCACATGAAAAAGCTGCGTAAATGGTATCACAAAACTACAATGTATGTCAGAAACTGTACATCTCGAGAAGTAAAACATCTCGGTATATGTGGATGGTGACAAATATACTTTAGTTTGCAGTAATCTCACAAAAGCGGTAAAAACTGCATCAGCGATGCAAGCTCCGGACATGTCTTTAGCTCTAAACATTAGCTTACTATCACAGAATACCACTCAGACATTCGCAAGGTATTTTAGGTCATTACCAGACGCAATACAAAACTGTGACGATAAATAGAAAGCCTGCGAGGCAAGCCCCTCGCATGTCTGCGATCAAGCTCGGGACATTCTTTAGCTCTAAGTATTAGTGTACTATCCCAGAATACCACTCAAACATTAACAGGGCACATTACGTTATTGCCAGAAACACTACAAACACTGTGACGATAAAACGAAAGCATGCGAGACAAGCCCCGAACATGTCATGCGAGGTAAGCCCCGAGCATGTCTATTCACCAAGGGATGCTACCCATCAATAACATTGTCGGGATTACTGCGGTTCATTCCCTTTGTATAATAAACAAACCAAACAAGGGTATAAATTAAAGGCGTGTGTGTGTGTGCGCGGTGCGCTTGTGTGTGTGTGTGTGTGTGTGTGTGTGTGTGTGTGTGTGTGTGTGTGTGTGTGTGTGTGTGTGTGTGTGTGTGTGTGTGTGTGTGACCGTGCAGCAGACTGCTCGTCTCTTGCTCCTTTATTCATTAATCTCTTTTCTTTTCTCGTTCTGACAAATTAAATGTAACTTTACAGATGCCCCGTGTGAGTATGTAATATAGGCGAGGAAGTTTCAAATCTCACGCGTTACACGCGTGTTAGACCTACCCATTAACTAATGGTGCATGTTGTAATGTAATGTAATGAAAAACCACCAGCAGCGGCATGTGACGTGCCGACTGGCGTAGGCTCTCCACAACGCTTGATCGTCCACAATAAATTTTCTTGCCCTGCAGCGCGCGCGCTTTGAGTGTGTGAGTGCGTGTGTGTATGTGTGTGTGCGCGGTGCGTGTGTATGTGTGCACGTGCGCATGATTGTGCGTGGGTGCATGTGTGTGCATGTGCTCATATTTGTGGGTGGGTGCATGTGGGTGTGCGTGCGCTTACAGGTGTGTGTCTTAATGTATGTGTGTGCGCGCGATTGTGTGTGTGTGCCTGCGTGTTAGTGCATGCGTGCGCGTGCGCGTGTATGTATATGCCATGTCACCTCACGACCATATGTATGTTTCGTACCATAGCTATGTGTCTATGTTGTACATATTACAGTCAAGCTTTAATGCATTGCATTTACAGGATACCGCAGTCAGCCCCAGCATTTCGTGGATGTACGTGCTTCCTGGCAAGTTTGCAGTTGTCTTTTTGAATGGCCGACCCCATAATCTTCTGTTATGTCTGTAGCATCATCATCATCATCATCATCATCATCATCATCATCATCATCATCATCATCATCATCATCATCATCGTCATCAGTCATCATCATCATCATCATCATCATCATCATCATCATCATCATCATCATCATCATCATCATCATCATCATCATCATCATCATCATCATCATCATCATCATCATCATCATCATCATCATCATCATCATCATCATCATCATCATCATCATCATCATCATCATCATCATCATCATCATCATCATCATCATCATCATCATCATCATCATCATCATCATCATCATCATCATCATCATCATCATCATCATCATCATCATCATCATCATCATCATCATCATCATCATCATCATCATCATCATCATCATCATCATCATCATCATCATCATCATCATCATCATCATCATCATCATCATCATCATCATCATCATCATCATCATCATCATCATCATCATCATCATCATCATCATCATCATCATCATCATCATCATCATCATCATCATCATCATCATCATCATCATCATCATCATCATCATCATCATCATCATCATCATCATCATCATCATCATCATCATCATCATCATCATCATCATCATCATCATCATCATCATCATCATCATCATCATCATCATCATCATCATCATCATCATCATCATCATCATCATCATCATCATCATCATCATCATCATCATCATCATCATCATCATCATCATCATCATCATCATCATCATCATCATCATCATCATCATCATCATCATCATCATCATCATCATCATCATCATCATCATCATCATCATCATCATCATCATCATCATCATCATCATCATCATCATCATCATCATCATCATCATCATCATCATCATCATCATCATCATCATCATCATCATCATCATCATCATCATCATCATCATCATCATCATCATCATCATCATCATCATCATCATCATCATCATCATCATCATCATCATCATCATCATCATCATCATCATCATCATCATCATCATCATCATCATCATCATCATCATCATCATCATCATCATCATCATCATCATCATCATCATCATCATCATCATCATCATCATCATCATCATCATCATCATCATCATCATCATCATCATCATCATCATCATCATCATCATCATCATCATCATCATCATCATCATCATCATCATCATCATCATCATCATCATCATCATCATCATCATCATCATCATCATCATCATCATCATCATCATCATCATCATCATCATCATCATCATCATCATCATCATCATCATCATCATCATCATCATCATCATCATCATCATCATCATCATCATCATCATCATCATCATCATCATCATCATCATCATCATCATCATCATCATCATCATCATCATCATCATCATCATCATCATCATCATCATCATCATCATCATCATCATCATCATCATCATCATCATCATCATCATCATCATCATCATCATCATCATCATCATCATCATCATCATCATCATCATCATCATCATCATCATCATCATCATCATCATCATCATCATCATCATCATCATCATCATCATCATCATCATCATCATCATCATCATCATCATCATCATCATCATCATCATCATCATCATCATCATCATCATCATCATCATCATCATCATCATCATCATCATCATCATCATCATCATCATCATCATCATCATCATCATCATCATCATCATCATCATCATCATCATCATCATCATCATCATCATCATCATCATCATCATCATCATCATCATCATCATCATCATCATCATCATCATCATCATCATCATCATCATCATCATCATCATCATCATCATCATCATCATCATCATCATCATCATCATCATCATCATCATCATCATCATCATCATCATCATCATCATCATCATCATCATCATCATCATCATCATCATCATCATCATCATCATCATCATCATCATCATCATCATCATCATCATCATCATCATCATCATCATCATCATCATCATCATCATCATCATCATCATCATCATCATCATCATCATCATCATCATCATCATCATCATCATCATCATCATCCATCATCATCATCATCATCATCATCATCATCATCATCATCATCATCATCATCATCATCATCATCATCATCATCATCATCATTCATCATCATCATCATCATCATCATCATCATCATCATCATCATCATCATCACTAGAGCGTCTTCCGTCGTCGTTGTCAAGCGGAGAATTGACAAGCAGCATCATCATCATCGTCAGCAGCATCATTCTCATTATCATTCTCATTCTCATCCTCATCCTCATCATCATCATCATCCTCATCCTCATTATCATTCTCATCATCATCCTTATCATCATCCTCCTCATCATCATCCTCATCATCCTCATCATCATCATCATCATCATCATCATCATCTATCATCGTCATCCTCATCCTCATCCTCATCATCATCATCATTATCATCATCATCATTATCATCATCATCATCATCATCATCACTAGAGCGTCTTCCGTCGTCGTTGTCAAGCGGAGAATTGAAAAGCAGCATCCTCGCTTGTGGTGGTGTGAAACAGAGAAATGATGCTAGTCATCATCACTATCATCATATTTTATGGTAGACTGGGACGACATGGATACGGCAGTCTCTCTCTCTCTCTCTCTCTCTCTCAGTCTCTCTCTCATCTCTCTCTCTCTCTCTCTCTGTGTATCTCTCTCTGTCTCTCTCTCTCTCTTATCACCTTCTCTTTCTCTCTCCTCTCTCTCCATCCCTCTCTCGTTCTCTCTCCTTCTTTCTCTCATTCTCTCCTCCTTCTCTTTCCCTCTCTCTCGCACACGCGAGTCAGCGCCATTTAAAAACTGCTATAGTCAACATTTCACCATCGTGCGTTAATCGTATCTGCGATATTACACCTACATTTTTGGCCCCAGGATGGGGCAAAA
>JACEFZ010019491.1:0-20000 GCA_014155875.1 Cepaea nemoralis
GTAGAGATTTGTCCACAGCAGACGAGCAATATCTCCGGCGGGCTCATTCTCGCCGGTCGCGAGATCCGCACAGTGGAAGTATGGGAGATTTGCTCGCAATAGACGAGCGATATCTCCTCGGTTATCTCTGGCGGGCCTATTCCCGGTGGTTGCGGGATCCGCTAAGGTCAGGCGGGGAGTCTGACGATAGTGCACGATTTACACAGGTCCGGACACTTGTGATTGACAGATGTACGCGTCCTTATGGTCCAGGCGCGTACGAGGCTCTCACCTGTGGGACTTGGCTGAACGCCTCTAAGCCGGGTCTCTTGGGTTCCAGGGTCTGGCCATCACTCGCCACCTGCTCGTGGAGGCGATGTCTCTGAGGTTTCACGCTGAGCCGCCAGCGTCTGCAGCCTACCTTGTGCCAGACGTATTGGTTACCCATTCCTCTGGAAAACACAAGGCTAGACCGAGAGAGGGAACATTTCGTTTGGGCACCACATGTTTCGCTGAAGTTCTGCCCAGGCATTGTGATGGAATTTTGGCCACATGAAAGGATGCTAAATTCCTTTTTCCCAATGTGATCCTGCCCGTCTACACGAAATATGTAGGGAAAATAACATGAACATTAGCAAAAGCAAACCAGAGGTAATGACTATAACTAAAGAAGAACAAACAATAACAATTAGCCTAAACGAATATCCCTTGAAACAAGTAAAGAGTTTCAAGTACCTAGGAAGCATAATATCATCAAATGGCAGATCAGAAGACGAGATCGAAAATAGGTGCAATAAGACAAACCAACTCATTGGACAAATGGCACCAATACTAAAGAACAAACATGTATCAATAACTAGTAAGAAAGCACTTTACAACACAATCTTCCTACCAACTCTATGCTACCAATGCCAAACCTGGACAATGAAAGAAAAAGAGAAAAGAAAATCACAACAACAGAAATGAGATTCCTGAGAAGAATACTCAACGTATCAAGAAGAGATAAGATCAGAAATGAAGAAATCAGGACTAAAGTGGGGGTTAAAGCAGCACTAGATTTTATTAGAAAGCAGCAAGTCAAATGGTTTGGCCAAGCAAGTAGGATACCAGTAAACAGCATACCACAACAAGCAATGATGTACAGACCAGATGGAAACAGAGGAAGAGGCCGACCACGTAAATGTTGGACGGAGGGAATAGCAGAGTCCATGAGAATATCGATATATGAAGCCCATAATCGGGCACTCTCACGATGTTTATACTTCACCTCGACACCGCAAGGTACAAGAGGAACAAGATGAGATGAGATGAGATCCTGCCCGTTTAATTATGTTAACCTTTAATGGCTCAGTTTCTTGAGTCCATAAATAGAGTTTCAGAGAATCAATGAAATACCTCTAGGAAAACAATTACAAGTATTTCCCCTGTATACCCAAAATCCCTTTTTGGTGGTTCATTGCCTCTCCTCTCTCAGTTAAACTAATTATATCTAGGGTAGTTTTGATTAAACTAATTGACTATGAAAAGTAAAAAAAATATTACAATCATGAAGGCAGTGACGTCTTTTATTTTCATCATTTATTACTATATATTGAGAACTGATTGTGTCAGGTCTTAGTCAGATATGACTGAGCTAACGTATAACAGTAGACGGTACTATCCTGCTTTCTGTTAGCGCCGAACGTTGGGCGGCGCTTACCAAACCCGACACCCCACATTGTGCCAACGGCTTCGGGCGGAAGAGCGCTGTTGGCAGGGTACAAGCCTTACCCTGGTGCGAGGAAATGCAACCTAAAGACAAAATGTCATGGCAGGGCAGACCAGGCCCTAAGCCTTGGTTGGCGGCTGGTCTAGGATCGAAGCTCGGACAGACGGACAGTTAGAGCATTGCTTTGCTGATCCGGCAGCTTCTGCAGCTTGTCTTGATCCAGATGTAGAGGTGTTACCTTTCCTTTGGAGTGAAATAGGCAGGCGGAGAATAGGGATCATGCCGCATGGGCAACACATGATCTATATATTTTAGCCCAGGCTTTGTGCTGTGGAGAGGCAATAACTCCACCCCTGGTCTTAACTGGTCTCGGAATCAAAGCGAGAGGCAACTGTTACGGGTTATAAGTCCCTGTCAATTGGCGTAGACATGGGGCGTCACGCTTTGCCTCTGACGATGGGAGACACCTACAGGTGTGACTGATCAGCTACCGCCCGCCTCAAGCTGGGCAGCCCCCGGCCAATTGGGTGCTGATCCGCCACAGCCTGCCTGCTTCTAGGACAAAATCTGAATAGCAGGCTGTAAAAATAATTTGCACCAGGTACTAATATAAAGAAAATTAGAAATCTCAAGCTACGGCTTGCAACCTAAAACGTGAGAACCATGTGTCCAGGATTTTCCACTGACTTGACCAATATTGACGATGTGAGAAAAACGGCTGTGATTGATGCCGAACTCAATCGCCTTAACATTGATATTGCTGACCTGCAGGAGACTCGCCTCGCTGAGGAAGGGTCACTCAGGGAAAACAATTACACCTTTTTTTGGAAGGGTAGAGGGCAGGCAGAAGAAAGGCAACAAGGTGTGGGCTTTGCAGTGAAGAATTCGCTACTGGGAATGATTGAAATTCCAGCAGGAGGAAATGAAAGACTATTATCCCTGCGCTTGGCAACCTCTTGTGGTTTTGCCACCTTTATTACTGCATATGCACCCACACTCGATTCCTCTGATGATGTGAAGGATTCGTTCTATGAGGAGTTAGACTCCGTGATCAAGGCAGTTCCAAAATCTGACTACTTTTATATGCTCGGTGATTTCAATGCTCGTGTGGGCAAGGACACGAGTTCATGGCCAGTGTGCCTTGGAAAATACAACATCGGTCGCACGAATGAAAATGGGCAAAGGGTGCTGGAGCATTGCACCAGAAATGACCTATGTATTACAAACTCCTTTTTTAAAACAAAAGAGATGCATAAGGTCACAAGGAAACATCCAAGATCCGGCCATTGGCACCAGCTGGACTTCATCATCACAAGGAGACAACATCTGAACCATATATCATTGACTCGAAGTTACCACAGTTCTGACTGTGATACGGCTCATTCTTTGGTTGTTGCAAGGGTTAGACTGAGACCAAAGAGAATCTACACAGCTAAACACAAATCTAGCCCCAGGATTTATTATTAACACTCACGATCCTGAAAAGTGCTTTCAGTTTCAACAGCAACTTGAAGATGCTTTCATTAATACACCAGTAAATTGTACAGTAAATGAAAAGTGGGGTAAACTTAAGGAAACACTTTTTAAAACTGCAGTAGGGGTTTACGGCACTGTGGATCATAAGAGGCATGACTGGTTTGTGCAAACAGCGAGATTCTGCAGCCTTTGATTGATAAAAAGAAGATAGCTCTCTTAAGAAACAAGAAAAGACCAACGCATAACACTCTGAGTGAGCTAAGGCAAGCTATGAAGGATGTGCAAAAGGCTGCCAGACAGTGTGCAAATGATTACTGTATCAAGTTATGTGAGTCTATTCAAATCGCAAGTGATAAAGGAAACATAAGAAGCACGTTTGAAGGAATAAATAAACCCTGTGGTCCAATGATAAAAATAATTGCAACATTGAAAACCTTGACTGGAGAAATCATAACTGATAAGAAACAGCAGATGGACAGATGGGTAGAGCACTATTTGGAGCTTTACTTAAGTGAGACCAAACTAGCGGATGATGCCCTCAATGCCATAGAGGCTCTATCAACTCTTGACCACCTGGACACACTTCCCACCATAACAGAAGTTAAGTGTGCTATAAATGAACTTGCATCTGGCAAGGCTCCAGGTAAGGATGAGATTCCAATAGAGGTTATCAGGGGTGGGCAAGACACACTCACTCTACAGATCCACCAGCTAATAGAGATATGCTGGCGAGAAGGACAAGCCCCGCAGGATTTCAAAGATTCAAGCATCATAACACTGTACAAGAACAAGGGCGATGGGAGCGACTGTAACAACTATAGGAGTATCTCACTTCTGTGTATTGTTGGAAAAGTATTTGCTTGAATTGTTCTGCGCAGACTTCAGGTCCTAGGAGATCAAGTCTACCCCGAATCACAGTGTGGCTTTCGACAGAACCGGTCTACCATTGATATGATATTCTCATTGCGACAAATGCAAGAAAAATGCCGTGAACAGAATCAATCACTGTTTATTGCCTTCATCGACCTCAGAAAGCATTTGATTTGGTCAGTCATGAATGTCTGTTCAAGGCACTAAAGGAGATTGGCTGCCCACCAGCTCTTCTGTCCATTGTGGAATCGTTCCACACAGGCATGAAGGGTATAATCAAGTTTGATGGTGCAACTTCTGAAGAGTTTGAAATCAAGAGTGGAGTTAAGCAAGGTTGTGTACTAGCTCCCACCCTCTTTGGAATATACTTTTCACATCTACTGAAATATGCCTTTCGTGATCAGGATGGTGGTATATACATTCACTAACGCTCAGATGGCGGCCTCTACAATGCTCAGAGATTGAAGGCCAAGACCAAAATTAGGAGGGTACTAAACAGAGAGTTGCTTTTTGCAAATGATGCTGCAGTTACGACCCACTGTGAGGAAGAATCGCAATGTCTACTATCTGCATTCTCCAATGCTTGTTCTGAATTTGGTTTAACAATTAGCAAAATGAAGACACAGATTATGTCACAAGGTGCACGTGGGGTACCATCAATCTTTATTGACGACGCCGAACTAGAGATGTTAGACCATTTTCCATATCTAGGATCAGTGGTAAATAGCAAATTATCCCTAGATCAGGAAATCAACATCCGGATTGGTAAGGCAGCAACAACATTGAACAGATTAACAAAAAGAGTCTGGGAGAACAGGAAGCTTACTGCCAAAACTAAAGTCCTTGTCTATCAAGCCTGTGTCCTTAGTACTCTTCTTTATGGCAGTGAAACCTGGACAACTTACTCACACCAAGAGAAACGTTTAAACAGCTTTCATATGCGGTGTCTGCGAAGCATTCTTGTATTAAGTGGCAAGACAAAATCACAAATACTGAAGTATTGGAAAGATCAGGTTGTGTGACGGTTTATTCCATGCTCAGTCTCTGTAGATTTAGATGGATAGGACATCTAAGGAGGATGGATGATGGTAGAATACCAAAGGACATCTGTTTTGGTGAAATACTGATGGGTAAGAGATCTCAAGGCCGGCCTCTACTACGATGCAAAGATGTGTGTAAGCGGGATATGATTGATACAGGCATTGATAACGCACATTGGGAGCAAGTCGCCGCTGAACGTGTTGCATGGAGGGCAAACATCACAAATGGAATAAAGACAAAGGAGAAAATTATTGCAGATAAGTCACACACCGAGCGTGTGAGACGTAAGATTGTGCATGATGGTGGAAATGAACTCGTGTTCACATGCACCCACTGTGAACGGACATTTACAGCGCGAATTGGCCTTATCAGTCACATTCGCTATCGCCATATGTAAAAGCTATTATGTCTTGTTAAAGCACAAACTATCGTCTGTCAAGACGGCAAGGTGCCAATGTCCTGTGTACTGAATAGTATTGTTTTGGAAAAACATAAATTCAATTACGTCAAGTACATGCATGAAAAACCAGACATCCTTTAAACAACGTCTTTACACATATTTCCAGCAGTGACTCCCTTCCTCGCATAGACTTGAGACTATAGGTAATTTTGCCAAGATGGCGGAGTAAACCGCGTCGCTCGATTCGGAGATTAATTATGTGTTCTGTGCGTGTTTCTTAACATCAATTTGTTCAAATAAGGATGAACCTACGACAGGTCCAGCAAACCGGTAGGGAATTTATTTGTTCAAGAACTATTGCTCGAGAATTATGGAGGAAATTGAGAGAAAAACGCAGCTCTATCAGCGTTCACGCCGGAAACTACACACCGAAGCTACACAACAAGCGACTAACGACGACAACTGCTAAATTTCGACACACTTCAAAAAGAAAAGAGATTTTTGCAACTTGGAATGTTACAGGTCTAGGATATAAGGAACCAGCTCTTGTAGAGTTTATGAAACAATCAAATATTCAATTATTAGGACTCGCAGACACTAGGAAAAAGGGGCAGAACACGAAACAAACACATGAAGGTTACGTCCTTATATGGAGTGGCGTCGACCAGCGAGCTACAGCTAAACATGGAGTGGGTTTTTTGTTGCATCCAGACAAAGCGAAAGCCATTATCAACACTAAATTTATATCGGAAAGGATAATACTAGTACAGATCAAAGAAGGAAATAGAACAACAACTTTTATACAAACATACGCCCCATGTAATGACACTTACAGCGACGAAGACAAAGACGAATATTTTGATAAACTTGCAGACACGTTAAATAATGTCAAGGAGACAGATGAACTAGTTGTGATGGGTGATTTTAACGGACGAATAGGCACACGAAGAACACCGTGGGAGGATTGCATGGGGCCATTCAGCGACACAGAGACTGACTGTAACAGCAATGGTCAACATCTACTCAACATATGTTCAGAACATGGACTAATAATAACAAATAGTTTTTTTCAACATCGTCGTAGCCACACCAAAACCTGGTATAAATGGAATGACACAAACCAAGCATCCCAAATTGACTTTATTCTAATTAGGAAATCAGACAGAAGGCTATTATTAGGTTCAAGAGCACTCCCAAATACAGATGTTGATACTGATCACAAGCCAGTCATAATAAAAAAGATTTCACCACACAGGAAAATAAGAAACAAAAAGGTAACAACACATGTCATCAATTATAGGAGGCTGCAGGAAAATACGGTAAAAGACGGAATCAATCAAGAAATCCACCAGGTCCAGATGGAATAACCACAGAAGCTATTCAGGCATGTGGGGAAACAGGAGTTAAATGGCTAACAAGACTTTTTAATATAGCATGGGAAGAAAGAAAAGTCCCAGATGATTGGCAACAGGCAATAATATTACCAATATGGAAAAAGAAAGGCAATATGAGAGAGTGCGAAACATACAGAGGTATATCACTCCTGAGCCATATAGGGAAAATGTATGCAAAACTTTTGGAACAAAGAGCTAGACCAATAGCTGAACAACAGTTAAGCAAAGCACAATTCGGTTTTCGGAAAGGTAAAAGTTGCACTGATGCATTATTTACACTTAGACAAATTTGTGAAAAAACTATTGAATATAGTGACCAGCAGAATATTGTGTTTGTAGATCAGGAAAAGGCTTTTGATAGAGTAGACAGATACAAATTATGGACCATTCTTGAAGACTATGGGATAGAAGGGCAACTGCTAGAAAACATCATAGCCATGTACCACTCGAGCCAAAGTGCAGTAAGAACACAAGAAGGTATATCAGATATGTTCACAGTCAATACAGGAGTGAGGCAGGGATGTGTGCTCTCTCCCCTGCTATTCAATATCTACATGGACAGAATTTCCAAAGAAGCAAGTCTCGACAGAACAGATTCAGAAAATTTAGAACTCTTTACTCCAGATGAAACAACTGACCCACAGGGAATAAATGAACTTCTATTTGCAGATGATCAGTGCCTGTTTTACAGCGATGAGGGCAGACTACAAAATCATATTACTAATCTGAGTTCAACCTGCAGCAGATACAATATGAGTATAAACACAGCCAAAACCGAAGTAATGCAAGTTAGCAGATCGCCAGGCCCACTAAGTATACAGATAAATAACACACCTCTGAAACAAGTTAAAGAATTCAAATACCTTGGAAGTATGATCACAGAAGATGGCAGATTGGACAGAGAAATTGAAATCAGATGTCAAAAAGCTAGTGCACTTACATATCAACTATCACCCTTACTGAAACATCCAAACATACCAATGTCCGCAAAACGACAGATAATAAACAGCATATTCACACCAACCCTATGCTACCAATCTCAAACCTGGACTTTATCCAAATTACACCTTCGCAAAATCAACACCTGCGAAATGAGATGCCTGAGGAGAGCTGCCAACTTAACAATCCGAGACCGAGTAAGAAATGTTACTATCAGACAGACTGTGGGATCAACACCTTGTGCCACATTTATTGAAAGACAGAAGATCAAGTGGTTTGGCCATGTCGTTAGAATGCAACATCAGCAACTACCATCACTGGCCTTACATCAAAGATCATCTGCGACGAGACCACGAGGACGTCCAAGAAGAAAATGGATTGACGACATCAGAGACATTGTACAACCACACGGAATGACACTATCCAGTGCCGTCCCACCGGGCGCTGGAACGCAAATTATTCCTCCCACGACGCTTGACGGCAGAAGTGGAAGATGATGATGATGATGATGATGATGATGATGATGATGATGATGATGATGATGACATCATTTTGTATGTCCACATCTCCAGGGCTTCTAGTTCTAGACTTTCCAATTGCTTGTTCAGTGTCCAGGTTTGATGTGCCATCCATACAGTAGTGTTGAATATACAGGGTGTATATTTAATGACTGGCGGAGCAGGGCACTCTCTTGTCCTCACAGTCGGAAATGGCTGTCAAAGGTAGAGGTAAAAGACCACCATGTGGATGTGGAAGGCAAGGGGAAACCACCACATTATCTTCCCAAGACTTCATGGCAAAACATAAATCAAAGTTAGTGAAGGACGTTAATGGCTGTCTTAGGGCATCCTCGTCCGGTAGGGACAGTCATGAGCCACAGGTGACACCAGACCGTCATCCAGCTACTGATGGCAAAATCTTAACTAAAATAAATAAATTTAGAGTAGGAACATGGAATGTTAGGACATTAAATGAGCTAGGAAAGTTGACCAATGTTCTAAGAGAGATGGATAGCATGAAAATGAATATACTAGGCGTTAGTGAGATGAGATGGAAGGGATCGGGCAAAATTATAGCTGACAATCACACAATAATTTATTCTGGAGGGGATACACATGAAAAAGGTGTAGGAATAATATTAGACGAAAAAACAGCCAAGTCAATTAATGGATACTGGTGTATTTCAGATAGAGTTATTATGGTAAAAATCAAAGGCAAACCAATAGACATAAATATTATACAAGTATATGCACCAACAGCAAGCAGTAGTGATGAAGAAATACAACACTTTTACGACGAAATAGAAATGGCGATGGCTCAAATTGGATCACAAGAAATAAAGATAATACTTGGTGATTTTAATGCAAAAGTAGGAAAGGGAAAAATGGAGGATGTAGTGGGGAATTATGGTTTAGGTACAAGAAATGAAAGAGGGGAAAAGCTAATAGAATGGGCAAATATCAATGATATGATAATTGGAAACACATGGTTTAAACACCATAAAAGACGACTGTACACATGGATAAGCCCTGATAAGAAAATACGCAACCAAATTGACTACATACTAATTAATAAAAGATTTAGAAATGCTTTAATTAATGTAAAGACAATGCCTGGTGCTGACTGTAATAGTGATCATGTACCACTATGTGGACAAATAAAAGTAAGATTAAAGAGAGGGAAAAAAATGGTTAAGAACATGAGACTTAATAAAGAGGTTCTAAAAATAGATAAAGAAATGCAAGAACAATACAGAGTGACTGTGAAAAATAGGTACAATGCAATAACTAAAATACAGAGTATAGATGAACAATGGGAAATGTTAAGGGACTCCATTCATCAAACTAGCAAAGAAGTATTACCAGAGAGAGGCAAAATAGCTAAGAAAAAATGGATGAATGAAGATATCTTAAACCTGATGGACAAAAGAAAACAGTATAAAAATGACAAACAAGAATACGCTAAGATAAATAAAGAAATAAAAGATAAATGTGGAAAGGCTAAAGAAAGTTGGTTAAACGAGCAATGCAAAAAAATTGAATTAAATTCCATTAAAGATACAAAAACTATGCACAGACAAATCAGTGAGCTTACAGGAAAAAAAATAAGAATAAATACAGGGTGTTTGAAATCAAAAACAGGAAAGATAATATTAGAGGAAGATGCTATAATGAAGAGGTGGAATGAGTATATAAGAGAAATATATGAAGGAGAAAGGGCAGAATTAACAGAAGATAGTAACTTAGAAGGTCCACCTATTCTGAAAGAAGAAGTCGCTGACGCTATGAAACGTATGAAGAAAGGAAAAACAGCTGGGCCAGATGAAATCACAATAGAAGAATTAGAAGTTTTGGGAGAATTTGGAGTAGATATATTAACCAAAATGTTGAATGATATTTACAGCAGTGGATATTTACCCAGTGATATGCTGAAATCTGTATTTATAGCTATACCAAAAAGACCAGGAGCAATTGATTGTGAAGATTTTCGTACAATTAACCTTATAAACCATATCACTAAGCTTCTACTCAGAATCATAATGAGAAGAACCAAAAAGAAAATAAAAATGGAAATTAGTGAAGAACAGTATGGATTTGTGGAAGGAAAGGGCACAAACAATGCAATTTATACATTGCGGACACTAATAGAAAGGTCAATAGAGAAACAGAGGGACATATATTTGTGCTTCATAGATTATACTAAGGCATTTGATAAAGTAAAACATGATGAACTGATTAAAATGTTGGAAGATATCAACACTGATGGAAAAGATTTAAGAATAATAAAGAATATTTACTGGAACCAAGTAGCAGCAATTAAAATGGGAAATAAAGAGGGTAGTTACGAACAGATAAAGCTAGGAGTACGACAGGGGTGTGTCTTGTCACCAGATCTTTTCTCCCTGTATAGCGAAGTAATAATGAGAGAGATCAAAGAGATGCCAGGAATACTAGTTGGAGGTTATAATATAAATAATATACGCTATGCAGATGACACAGTATTGGTGGCGGATAATTCAACAGACCTACAACAATTATTAGACGTTGTAGTAACAGAGAGTGCAAGGAAAGGACTCAACTTGAATATCAAGAAAACAGTAACAATGGTAATATCAAAGAAAATGGTGACACCAAAATGTGACATAGAAATAGAAGGGAAAATCCTTAACCAAGTTGATAATTTTAGATACCTAGGGGCATTTATAACATCAGATGGAAGATGTACAACAGAGATTAGGAGCAGAATAGGGCAGGCAAAAGCCGCATTTCATAAAATGAAGAGTATCTTATGCAATAAGTCACTGTCACTGAATGTAAGAAAGAGAGTGCTGAAATGCTATGTAGAACCAGTTTTGCTGTATGGCAGTGAATCTTGGAATGTAAATGAACAAATTAAGAAGAAATTAGAAGCAACAGAGATGTGGTTCCTGAGACGAATGTTGCGAATTCCTTGGACTGCCAGAGTAACTAACGACGACTGCCTGAAACAGGCTAATGAAACTAGAACATTATATACAACAATAAGACAGAGACAAACAGCTTTCCTCGGTCATGTGATGAGAAGAGAGGCATTGGAGAACATCGTAACAACTGGAAAGATCGAGGGGAAGAGAGGCAGAGGTAGACCAAGAGAAGTGATGCTGGATGGATTGAGACGGTGGCATGGAGGAATATCAGCAGCAGAGTTGATCCAGAAAACCAAAGACCGAGATCTATGGAGAGCCATGAACGCCTACGCCAGCCGGCACGGCACTTGATGATGATGAGTACATCTGAAATAAAAAATTGGGTCTGCCCTCCCTTGTCTTGACTTGTGGGCTATGAGTTCCTGCTCCAAGCAGTTACTAGATTTATGTTCACCTTCAGTGTGTTGTTACTTCCAGGCATGTAGAATACTGTCAGAGTCTCACCCGGAGTTACAACGCGTTGTCTGTACCAACGCCAGTCAATGCAAGGCTGAACTATGATAAACACTACAGTTATAACACGGCGTCGTCGACAACGCCAGGCAATCAACACTGAGCGATGCTAAGCAGTCGGGGGTCAGCTGGAACACAGCGTGAACATTGGGGGTCACGCGAGCTGACTCGAGCACAACTGACGCGTGTGCTAAAAGGCTAGCCAGACTGGGCTTGGGCGCCGTACTGGACAGACGTGTGAATGCGGCCTGAGAGTTTGTGCATGTATTGATTGATAGCCTGTATGACCGTTGGAGATGAAACGCCTGTGTGTTTGACTTGTAAGTGGAGTTCATTGATGTATTATTATATTGATGTATTGATTACTTGTATTTATGATCTATTTGATATTGTGGATTGTGATTGCGCGACGCCTGTATTGTTTCTGATGTGTGCAGTGTGCGAATAAAGAGCGCGAATTATATCATCGGTTATTCGCCTCGCGTTATTTGATAATCATATTTAGTATCACACTTGTCAAGATACGAGCCACATTTCTTGCTCTACGCAAGACTCTGACAAGTGCGAACGTGGGGTCTTCGTCCTCATTGGATGTGAACCGTTAAATACGAAAAGTACAGTGTTAACTAAGTGCGAACGTGGTGACTGTTGTCGGTTTTTTTTTGAATTAATTGTTGGTATAAAGTGCGAGTTTTGAACAGATGCGAGCGTGTAGGTAATAAATTAACAGATAAATACTATCTTTCGGGTTGATTTATTGGAACCAGAAGTGCGTCTTTGGACTTAGTAAATTCCAACCGATTTAGTGAAGTAGATAAAAACAAAAATGGCGGCCATGTCCTTGAATGTCATTGAGTAGAAGTAGTGTAAGCGGAAGGTCTGGAAAGTGTGAAAAGAGAGTTGTTGAGTGGGGTGAAACGACTAACAACAATACTTGACGACATACAAACCTACAGAAACTTAAGTGACATTACATACACCACACACTTGCACACTACTCTAATTTCTCTTGTTCCAAAAATAACAGGTTGTTTGGTGTCATCTACACCTGTCCCTTGTAAACTCCGAATTTTTTGTCGACCTGAATTAAAACCCAGTGTGGGACGCAGAGGTGTTTCCAAGGCACCAGGGCCGGGTTATATACTGGCCAAGACCTATTGACGCGTCTTCGTCGAGCGTCCTGGGCAACAGGTCTCTTCGGGGTCCTGGCTAAAGTCAGTAGGATCGCCGATTCCTCCGAAGTAGGAGAGTGTCTGCCTGTACGGCGAGGAACCACCAGTCTGCACACCAATAAGCCAGACATGGGACAACGGATACTCACGCAAAACTCAGGTCCTTTATGACATCACACTGATGTTGGACAACAGGATGCCTTCATCCGACATACAGGACTTCGCGTTGGAGCTCAAGCCAACGAACACAAGCAAGCAAGCAAGCAAACCCAGTGTGGTTTCGGGCAGTACTGAGCAGCCATTGTCCGACACATTGTCTCAGGAGTACTTGAGTATAAAATTTTTTTTCTATTCCTTATACTTTCGTTCATCGGACCTAAACATAAGTTGGAATATTAAGTACTGTAAACTTTTGAACTCAAATTACTAACAACGTTATTAATTTTGTGTGTATCGATTTCATCATACAGTTTGTTCATCATGTCTAGTTAAACGAGTACATCGAAATGGGTTTAAAGATGAACCTTTCTGGTGAAGAGGTAAGGGCCTGGAATGAGAAAAAGTTTGCAAAATACCTCCTACTACAGGAGAAGATTAATGAACGTGATGAGAGAGCAGCCGAAAGATCTTTTAAACAGGCAGAATCAGAAGCTGCTTTGAAAGTTAAACAGGCAGAATCAGATACTGCTTTGAAACAGGCAGAAGCTGCTTTGAAAGTTAAACAGGCAGAATCAGATACTGCTTTGAAACAGGCAGAAGCTGCTTTGAAAGTTAAACAGGCAGAATCAGATACTGCTTTGAAACAGGCAGAAGCTGCTTTGAAACTTAAACAGGCAGAGCCAGACGCTGCCTTAAAACTTAAGCAAGCAGAAACAGATGCAGAAATAAGAAAAGATGAAATTTTAGCCCAAACCAAGAAAGAAGAGCTTGAAGTACAGCTAAAAATTGAACAGCTGAAAGCAGAAACTTCCAAAGAAAGGAAGATAGAAAATATGACAAAGATCAGCCATACAAGAAATACCAAGGGCTGATTAAAAGTTACACCACAGGGGATTGCATTGCAGCATTCACCCAAAATGTTGAATGTATTATGGATCATTACCAGATCCCAAAGTCATAATGGAGTATAATATACATGAGAAGTCTTTCTGGAGAACCTCTGAAAGTGATAGAGTCTATTCCAAATGACCTGAAGAAAGATTATCAGTATATTAAGACACAAATTATGTCTCATTTTCTGCTAGATGAAGCAGGCTACAGAGAACAGTTTGGTAAATTGTCTCCTAAACCAATACAAACGTTCTCTGATTACATCTCAGAAATACATAATGTTTTTTCTAAGTGGCTGTCAGCAGACAAAGTGAAGGGTAATTTTGATAGATTGACAGATCTTATTTTGAGAGATAAAATTATCACATCTCTCCCACCTCCATTTTCGAAATTTCTATTAGAATGTCAGTGTGAAAGTGTACAACAGATGGACAGTCGTGGCTCAGGTTATTTTTCAGCCAATAAACAATGTTTCTTAGTGGTGTGACTAGCACAGACTTTGTAGCAGCAGCTACATATGATAGATCTAAGTCAGTGCCCTTCAGCAAACAAAAGCCCTATAGGCAATCTACTGACCAGTTTAATCAATGCAAATATTGCCACTTATCACACAACGAAAATGAAATGTGTGACCAACATCCTGGATACATGTCTTACTTACAAAACTACATAGCGAAGCAAGAGAAAGAAAGAAAGACATACAGACGTGTCACCAAATGCTTCATTTGTAAGGCGTTCGGCCATTGGCGGAAAGATTGTAAAGCCAAAGCTATGTCCAGAAAGGCTAATGCAGCCATGATTGATAGTTCTTCCTCAGAAGATGAAAGTGTAGAAGATCACCTTGTAAACGCAGCACATGCTATTGATGTGTTTCAACACGACAAATGTACTATCTGTGATCAATTTAATGAGGATGGCATTTTGACATGCGGTCATTCCATACCTGTTACAAATGAGGAAGCCAATTTAGTAGTCAACTCCCAAGGTAAGTTAAATATCCACCATGGGTATATTAATGGTAGAGATGCCACCGTTTTACGTGATAGCGGCAGTACCCTTATTGGCATTAAGAGAGACTATATCTTACCATCACAATATAGTGGTAAATATGTTACATGCAGAACTTTCTCGGGTAACATCGATAGATACCCGCTTGCATGGGCATACATAAGTACACCATTTCTTACAGGAAAGGTCAAATGCGCAGCATTAGCCAATCCTTGTTGCGATGTCATCATTGGTACCCTTCCTGGGGTAAATGATATGCCACATGACAGTATTATATCCACTGTCACTTGTAACATTGATAATACCATGTCACCTTCATCACAAATCACCATTCATGATGTATTACCACCTGTAAATGAATGTATGTATGCCAATTCGGCAACGCCAGCACATGAATGTAGTTGTTTGAATGTAACACCAAGTTGTAATATAAATGATAACCTTGATATTACAAATGCAGTAACCAGATCTACTGCTCAAAGGCAAGATCAAATCGATCAGACAGAGGCTTTACAGCTAATAAGCCCAGTTGTAACATCCCCTGAAACCACCAGGGAGAAATTTATAACAGCTCAAAAAGCCGATCGATCTCTGCAGAAGTATTTTAAACTAATAAGCCAAAAGCCACGAGTAGCAAAGAACGCTAAATGGTATTTTGCTCTGAAAAACGGAATTCTGACACGGTACTATACCAAAGGATCTAGCACTACAGAACAAACGGTGCTACCTTCAGAAAACAGCAACAAAGCATTACAGCTAGCGCATGACATACCCTTTGCAGGGCATATGGCGTATGCTAAAACACGAGCAAGGTTACTTACTCAATTCTATTGGCCTAAATTTTGCAGTGATACTAAACTGTATTGCAGATCGTGTGACATCTGCCAAAAGCTTGTTAAAAAGGGGAAACACCTGCAAGCAGAACTGCAAATCACTGATTTGGCAAGTAGACCGTTTGAAAAGATCTCGGTCAATATAGTTTGTCCTCTTAACCACGTAACATCTAGAGGAAACAAATATATTGTAACAATAATTGATTTATGTAGTCGGTGGCCAGAAGCCATCCCGATGAAGAACATACCTTCCAAAGACATCATGGAAGTATTCTTCCATATTTTTGCAAGGGTAGGATTCCCTGATACCATCCTTTCAGATCGGGGTAGTCAGTTCATTGCCTCAGCTACACAAGCCTTTACTAAGATGTTGGGGGTGAAGCAATGCTTTAACAGCCCGTACCACCCACACTCCACGGGTATCATAGAAAAGATTAACGGCGATCTTAAACATATGCTCTCAAAAGTAACCCAAGAACATCCCGAAGATTGGGACACGTATCTACCTGCTATTTTATTTGCATATAGGGAAGTGCCAAATTCCAGCACTGGATTCTCACC
This sequence comes from Cepaea nemoralis, assembly GCA_014155875.1. Classification (NCBI taxonomy): domain Eukaryota; kingdom Metazoa; phylum Mollusca; class Gastropoda; order Stylommatophora; family Helicidae; genus Cepaea; species Cepaea nemoralis. Next base: position 16,351 of record JACEFZ010019491.1, read on the forward strand.
ATTTGAAATTGTATATGGTGCCAAACCACGCGGCGCATTATCTTTGTACCAGTCTTTGTACCAAACTATATCTACACCCATTTCATCGTATGAACATGTAACATCATTGCGCGATAGAATCATGAGATCATGTGTGTTAGCGAAAGAAGCACTACAAAAATCTGGTGCTATCTACCGACAATACGCTAACAGAGGAAATAGAACAATTACTCTGACGCCAGGACGTCTATTGCCAAGTGACAGACATCTTCTCACAGACTCATGGCAAGGACCGTTTAAAGTGTTACGACAAATTTCGACAGTAGATTACGAAATTGCAATTAGGGACTCTGTGTTGACTATAGGAAACTCAACAGCATTACACAGTTGGATTTAGAACCAATGAGCAACTGTGAGGACATACTAACTGAACTGACTGACTCACGTTACTTTACTAAACTTGACATGACAAAAGGTTACTGGCAAATACCTGTACATTCTGACAGCATATATCTTACAGCATTTGCCAAACCCTGGGGACTATACGAATGGTGCAAGTTGCCATTCGGGCTAGTTAATGCTCCAGCAACATTTGTCAGAATGACAAGACGACTTTTGACAGGCATTTCTAACATAATTTGGTACATGGACGACATTTGCATACATACAAAGAACATGACAGACAACATAACAGCACTACAGCAGACATTCGACAGGATTAGACAACATGGATTGACAATAAAACCATCCAAAGTTGATATAGCCTTTCAAGAAATTTCATTTTTGGGATATAAGACCTCAAATGGCTTTATATCAACTGACGATAACATCATGTCTAGAATTTTGAAATTGTCGCTTCCGACAACCAAGAAAGAGTTGCGAAGTGTGTTCGGTCTTTTGAATTAATATAGACAATTTATTCCTCATTTTGCTGAATTGACCAAATGTTTCACTGATTTACTAACAAACAAACATCCTAATGTCATTGTAAACTGCGAATTTTTAAGGCCTGCATTTGCGAATGTACTATCTTATTTTTCCAGTGAACCTATTCTAAAATTACCCGATCTTAGCACTATTTTTAGGCTAAGATGCGATGCGAGCTCCGTAGCCATTGGAGGGGTACTGCTTCAAGAGCACGACCAAATATTGTACTCTGTATACTACGTCTCTCGTAAATTGAACACCAGTGAACGAAATTACAGCACGCCGGAACTGGAAGCCCTCGCTCTTGTGTTCTCGGTATGTAAACTTTCAAAATTTCTTTTAGGTAAACACTTCATTATAGAAACAGACAATAGTCCGTTGACATTTATCACCAGTGGAACCCCAAGTAACCACAGAGTGCCAAGATGGTCCCTTCTTCTGCAGGATTATAGCTTCGAAATCAGACATATAAGAGGCTCACATAACTCACTGGTCGATCTTCTATCTTGATGTCCATACGACTCACCCAATAGCCAGGTAACACCCGAGCACATTGCAGATGGTGTATAAACTGCAAATTAAATGGTGCTCAACACCACAGCCAATTGTGACATCATGTCAGTTACACTGTGAAGAACGGTGTGATAGGGAAGATTTAATCTCCCATTGTAAATAAATTGTGTACATACTATTATTATTATGCGAATGAATGTGTCGTATAATTGTGAGAGATTTGAAAGAATGCCATTAGTATTGTAAATATGTAATATTATAAGAAATAGGCACCACAAGTGTCACAGGACAGTACTACAGGACCCAAAGACTTACCGAGCTTGAACAGCGTCAAGAAATCCTGAGTACATCTACAAAGAGGGTCCACGACGTTATAACAAGTACGAATGATGACCATGACAACCTAATCCGAGAATAAGACGGAAGACGCTATCCAACAGCTGATGACAAGAACTGGGTGCTCCGTATATTTAAAGTCCATCTAAAACGGAAGACCTTGATGTGAATGTCAACATAACACATGTGTACAACAACACAGCTCTACACTTCCGTTATATTTGCATATTAATTTGAAAGTTAGCAGACGATACTAAAATGTTTATAAATTCATGACAATTGTATGAAAATTTGGGTATGAAACATTTCCATATACAAAATGGTATATGTCGCGTTTTGTTAGATGTAATCTCAGCATCGTAGCTTGATGTACTTTTTCACAATAGTGACCTTTTGTGCATTTTTGTCAATAAGTATCAAATTATGACACTAAGAAAGGAAATGTTACTTGTAATTTATTTTGTTGAAAGCATGATAAAATTACTGTCCCTAACTTGTGTACAATAACCAAGGGACATAACTAAAAATTGTTGGTGATGTGTAAATATGTATTGAAACTACCATGTTTGCCTAATGAGTAACACGTCAATGTGACGTCATGTGTATATGGGTAAACTTGCCAAAACTGAAGACCTTCATTGGATATTCTATGAGATAAGGGTAGATGTCCAATGTCGGAGTTATCTTATAGGTAGATACTCACAGGCTAACCTGATTATTTGTAATTTTTGTTTTTGGTTGAGAGGTAGGGGACAAGTTAGCCGTAACCTACCGGACTGGCTGTGTCTCAGCGAGGTAAAATCCATAGAATTGATTGTACTTGACAAGTATGCTTGATGGGTAGGCATGGAGATTGTATGCATATTGTTTACTAATCACCTGTACATATTAAGAAAAACCAAAGATTTACGTCAGATGAAGTGCAAAGTTCGATTCTGACAAGATAAAGAACAGCTATATAAAGTACATGAAAGGAAAACCTTTCATGAGAAAAGGGGGTGGGGGGAGAATGTCAGAGTCTCACCCGGAGTTACAACGCGTTGTCTGTACCAACGCCAGTCAATGCAAGGCTGAACTATGATAAACACTACAGTTATAACGCGGCGTCGTCGACAACGCCAGGCAATCAACACTGAGCGATGCTAAGCAGTCGGGGGTAAGCTGGAACACAGCGTGAACATTGGGGGTCACGCGAGCTGACTCGAGCACAACTGACGCGTGTGCTAAAAGGCTAGCCAGACTGGGCTTGGGCGCCGTACTGGACAGACGTGTGAATGCGGCCTGAGAGTTTGTGCATGTATTGATTGATAGCCTGTATGACCGTTGGAGATGGAACGCCTGTGTGTTTGACTTGTAAGTGGAGTGCATTGATGTATTATTATATTGATGTATTGATTGCTTGTATTTATGATCTATTTGATATTGTGGATTGTGATTGCTCGACGCCTGTATTGTTTCTGATGTGTGCAGTGCGCGAATAAAGAGCGCGAATTATATCATCGGTTATTCGCCTCGCGTTATTTGATAATCATATTTAGTATCACACTTGTCAAGATACGAGCCACATTTCTTGCTCTATGCAAGACTCTGACAAATACTATAAGTTTTTGTTGGTTCAAGTTCTCCTATTCGATGGTCTAATAACTATGAATACTTGTCCGTGTGCATAGGAACTCAGTCAGGTGAATAGCTGTCTGCACTACTCTATCAAGGGCATCACTGAACAAGGTGCTCACTCAACAAGGTGCTACATTCACAAATGTTGCATTCAACAAGGTATTGCATTCACACCATTCCATGAATATGACATAAATGCAATGCTGTAAGTAACCAACTAGTTAAATCAATAAAAATGAATCTTGTTCTTAGAGAAAATAATCATAGGAGAAAGATAG
>JACEFZ010019491.1:25000-34219 GCA_014155875.1 Cepaea nemoralis
CCATGGCAGGACTGTCGGGCCAACAGTGTCAAACACCAAAGTCTGCTCTGACAACGTCACTGTCAAACCTTGTGTCGTAACTGCATCTGACTCCGTAACAGCAGTAATATTGTATGATATGTCTCGTTTGGCTTTAGGTGACACAAAGCGAGTATTTGTTTGCGAGCTTTGTATCCTCGAATAAGTGATAATGTTTTAAACTGACATACGAAATAAAGTCTTTACATTTACGTTCTAGGTTGGCATCGATTATACCGAGACTGTTTGGACATGTATCCTCATAATGTAGACATGTTGCTGCAGGTAGGTTGCCTGTGTCTAGGACCAGCGGTGTGTAAGTTTCATATTTCAGTGCCTGTAGAATCTGTCTCAACGTTGGTGAAATGCTGCTCGAGAGCTCACTGTATAACGCGCTCCAGGTGGCGGGGACGGAGGTGTCCAGGGCGTTGCAGGCGTAAACATCCATATTCTTGTAAACAAAGCCGGTTGTTGTATCTGTGACGTAAGCGTTGGCAATGACCTTTATCATAGCATTGATGCCCGAGGTTGTTGAAGAGTACGGGTGTTGTCAGACTACGTGTGGAACTAGGAGAACGTGACTCTTCTATTATCTTAGCTGTGCTCGGAACAAATCGTTCTCCTTTTGTGAAGTTTGTTGAATTTGATTCGTTAAGGGAACTTGCAAGTGATGCCAATAAATTTGATCCGGAGTGTCTCAATGGCTGCCTGGTACCACACTCTGTAATGATAAAAACGCCTTCTTTGGGACATTCGACCTTCACATTGAGTAAATGGCCGTATTTGATTCTGGTTTCTTCCAGAACTTCCGGACATTCTGTCAACATATCTTCACAACAGTTTTTGTGAATCCAGCATCTCAATTCACAGGAACACGGCAACTGATGCACCTGGCCGCATTTATGTTTGCAAGATTGAACATCAGCCAGTCTGCTGACAAGATGGGATGTGCAAAATCCGGATACAGTACTTTTGTCTGAGCCAAAGGGAACGTCCGTTGTTAGACTCGCGTCTCCAGTTTCTGTTGTCGTAGCTGCCACACATTGTCTCCACCTCACAGATACATTTGAAGTCTGGTTTAAGATCTCATGCTTGAGAGCGCCATTGGCCGTTATATCTTGTGTTGCCTCTGTCACCGAGTCTAAGAAATTAGTAGAATGTCGTGATTTGGTCGTGCCATTGTATGACATTTCTTGTCTACTTTCTGTCGCTGAGTCTACACATTGTGTGTCACTGGAAGATGTGAACTCCAGATCTGCCCCGTCTGTGGCAAGGAAAGCAAACAGGACACTTGCAACCAATAGCAGCTTGCAGCCTCCCATGCTTGTGCTGTAGAGTGGGGCTTACGTGTACTAACTGAAAAACAAACAGATTGGTCACTTCTGTGGAAATACTAAAATTACATTTGACTGTCAGTATTAGAAGTCAGGTGGTCTCTTCCAATTCTTTCATTATTTTACTTTAATTAATTTTTATCTTGATCATTACGAAAAGGCAACAATACTGTTTACAAGCAATTCGCCGCTGTACGTGTTGCATGGAGGGCAATTATCAGAAATGGAATAAAGACAAAGGAGAAAATGATTGCAAATAAAGCACACACAGAGCGTGAGAGACGTAAGATGGTGCATGATGGTGGAAATGACCATGTTTTCACACACATCCACTGTGGAAGAACATTTACAGCACGGATTGGCCTTATCAGCCACACTCGCCACCGTAGTCGTAGTTAGGGTCGTAGTTATCAAGCCTTTTTGAAGCACAATGTACCAAACTATCGTATGTCAAGACGGCAAGGTGCCAATGAACTGTTTACATACCTTTTGTGCTGAACCACCAAATTGCAATAATTATACATAACGGTAAAGCCATTCAGATCCGACTACACCTAGGAATTAGGAGTGTTACTAGTCAGTTGCTAGTCGCCCATTCTGGAAAACTCTCAAGTAACAGAACTATCTATAGCCAAGAGAAATGACGTAATGTTTCGAAACGAAACACAGCAGACGGTGAGCGGAAACCAAGTGGAGCTATCACACAGACCAACAATTCAGGATCTACGAGATAAATGTGCAGCTATTAAGTTAGTGCTAAAGAAAGATTGGTCCGGATATGGCATGCTGTGAGAAAACCTGAAAATAGCATAACTAGAAAGACCTTCGGAACTCACAATGCTAAAGAAATAGAGGAAGATCGACAATGACACGGAGACGAGACATAAATGAATAATACAGGAAGGATATTGGGAGGGCTGCATGGCATAGCTAAAGATGGGACGGCTTGGTGAGATCTGGATGAAGGTGCGAAAGAAGACGATTGAGTAATGACACCAAGAAACAATTGTTAAGTTGGCATAATTGTTCACCTCTTGGTTGGACCACATTTTCAATGAAACGTTTTCGACTTATAAATAAAAGAGAATCAGGAGGCAGTAGAAATGTAATGGTTGAGAAGAAAATTGCAACGTGGGCAGACAAGAATGAAATGACATACATGGACAATGAATAATGATACGACTTAAGTGGACAAGGAAGAATATTGCAATTGATGTTGACAGTGAAAAATGATGAGACTGAATAATGTTGAGATTTACGTGGACAGAGAAGAATGTTAAAATTTACGTGGACAAAAAATAATGTTGGAACAAACGTAGACTGAGAGGAATGATGCAACTTACCTGGACAGAGACAAATGTCGCGACTTGCATGGTCGGAGAAGCACGTTGCTACTTAGATGGGCAGAGGTGCTTGTTGACACATAATGGACAGAGAAGAATGTTAAGATTTATGTAGAAAGAGAGGAAAAACAGTTGAGATTTACGTAGTACAGAGAAAAGCCTCTTAACAATTACGTGGACAGAGAAGAATGTTTTAATATATGTGGACATAAAAGAATAATGAGAAGATATGGACAGAGAATATTGAGATTGACGTGGACTGAGAATGATGAGATTGACGAAGAGAGAGAGAGAGAGAGAATTATGAGATTGACGACGACACAAAATAATGAGATTGACGTGGATAGAGAATATTTAGATTAACGTGAGTAGAGAATGATGAGATTGACTTAACAGAAAATGATGCGTTTGACGTGGATAGAGAAAGATGAGGTTGACATGGACAGAGAATGATGAGTTTGACGTGCATATAGAATGATGAGACTGACGTGGATAGAGAATGATTACATGGACGTGTGTAGAGAATGATAAGTTTGACGTGAGTAGAGAACGATAAGATTTACGTATACAGAAATTGATGAGATTGACGTGGATACGGAATGATGAGATTTACTTGGATAGAGAATGATGAGATTGACGGGGACAGAGATAACGTTAATGACATGGACAGAGAATTATGAGATTGACGTAATCAGAGAATTATGAGATTGGCGTGGATAGAGAATAAATAGATTAACGTTGAGAAAAATTGATGGGATTGACGTGGGCAGAGAATGATGAGATTGACATGGGCAGAGAACGAGAGATTGACATGAAGAGAGACTGATGCGATTAACGGGAACATAGAATGATGAGATTGACATGGAGAGAGAATGATGAGATTGACATGGATAGAGAATGATGAGATTGACACGGACAGACAATAATAAGAAGGGTGTGGATTGAGAATGATGATTCTGACGTAAAGAGAGAATAATGCGATTGACATGGTCAGAAAATGAAGGGAATGACATTGACAGAGAACGATGAGATTAACATGGGCAGCGTATGAAGAGACTGACATTGAGAGAGAATGATGAGATTGATGTGGAGACAGAATGATGACATTAACATTGACAGAGAATGACGACATTGACATGGACAGAAAATTATAAGGTTGACATGGACTTAGAATGATGAGAATGACGACGACAGAGAAAGATGGGATTTATGATAACTGAGAATTATGTTTTTGATGTGGATAGAGAATTATGAGTTTGACATGGAGAGAGAATGATGCGATTGACCTGGAAAGAGAATAAAGAGGGTCAGACAGATATAAAATGATGAGATTGACGTGGACAGAGAGTGATGAGATTGACGTGGACACAGAAGGATGAGATTGGCGTGGATAGAGAATGATTAGTTTAACGTGAGTAAAGAATGATGAATGGCGGTTAGGCATTGAACCGTTAAGGCCTGTGGCTTGTTTATGCTTGTGACTATGGTTTGCAATCTCATTTTCCTCATGTTTGATTGGTAGTACATGTTTCCGTCGCCCTGCTACTGAGTGAGTGCGCGGGTGACACTGTAAGCTGTGAAATTCGTGTAGAATGCTTTTACATCTGTCCGCTATTGTTTGCACAGTGAACTGCATGTTCGGAACAATGGCCGGCTATCGCTGAATTAACTGGTTGCCTTTTCGGGTCACGATTGCATTTTTCAGGAGACTCCTGTGAGTCGTCGCTGGAACTACAGAGTTCATGCTTTGTGCGGCGCTTGCGGCGGGTCGCCCTGCGGAAAGAGACCAAGCCATGTTCGATGGAACCTGGGTCAATGAAGTCTTTCTGGGGACTGCCGATTCCATCGGCGATGAACTGTGTTTTTCATGGAGGACTGTTGTGTTGGCATTCTGGCGGCGGCATTATGCACAGTGTATATATGTGGGCTGTTGGCTTGCCGAGACTCCTGTCTGTTCCACTTTTCACACTGGGCAGTGAGGAGCATTTTGTGTGATATTCACCGTCACAGGAACTGAGTATAATTGAGACGACTCGTTGCCGTGAAGTTGGAACCGCGACTAACTAACTAACTAAAGAATGACAAGAATGACATTGACAGAGAGGGATGGGTTTGACGTGGATAGAGAACGATAAGATTGACGTGAGTAGAGAATGATGAGATTGACGTGAGGAGATAACGATAAGATTGACGTGTACAGAGAATGATGAGACTGGCATGGATACGGAATGATGAAACGTACAGTTATAGAGAATGATGATATTGACATGGACAGAGAATGATGAGATTGACTTGAACAGAGAATTATTAGTCTCACATGGAGAAAGAATGATGAGATTGATGTCGGCAGAGAATGGTAAGATTTACAAAGACAAAGAACGATGAGATTGACTTGGAGAGAGAATGATGAGATCGACATGGATAGAGAATGATGAGATTGACATGTATAGACAATAATGAGAATGACGTGGATTGAGAATATTGAGTCTGATATAAAGAGAGAATAATGAGATTGACGTGGTCAGAAAATGATGAGATTGACGTGGCTAGACAATAAAGAGGCTGAAGTGGACAGAGAATGATGAACATGGACATAGAATGATTAGATTCACTTGGACATAGAATAATGGGACTGACGTGAACAGAAAATGCTGAGGTTGACGTGGACACAGAATGATGAAATTAACATGGACAGAGAATGATGAGACTGACATTGAGAGAGAATGATGAGATTGACATTGAGAGAGAATGATGAGATTGACATTGAGAGAGAATGATGAGATTGACGTTGGCAGAAAATAATGAGATTTACATGGTAAACAATGATGAGATTGTCATGGGTAGATAATGACGAGACTTAACATGAACAGATAATGGTGACATTGACATGGACAGAGAATGATGATCTTCACAAAGATAGAGAGGAATGAGGGTGACATGGACAGATAAAGATGCGATTGACATGGATAGAGAATTGTAAGACTGAAATGGACAGGGAATGATGAGATTTACATGAAGAGAGATTAAGATTAACATAAACAGAGAATGTGACATTAACAATGACAGAGAATGACGACATTGACCTGGACAGAGAATGATGAGATTGACATGGACAGAGAATGATGAGATTGACATGGACAGAGAATAATGAGATTGACATGGACAGAGAATGATGAGATTGACATGGACATATAATGATGGAATGACAACGACAGAGAAAGATGAGATTGATGATGATAGCGAATGAAGACAATGTCATGGACAAAGAATGATGAGATTGACATGGGCAGTTAATGATTAGATTGACATTGACAGAGAATGATGGGATTGACATGGACATAGAATTATAATACTTACATGGATAGAGAATGATGAGATTGGCATGGACAGAGAATGATGAGATTGACATGGACAGAGAATGATGAGATTGACATGGGCAGAGAATGATGAGATTGACATGGACATAGATTGATGAGAGTAACATGGACAGAGAATGATGAGAATGGCTACGACAGAGAAAGATGAGATTGATGATGACGGAGAATGATGAGATTGACATGGACAGAGAATGATGAAATTGATGTGGACAGAGAATTATGAGTTTGACCTGGAGAGAATGTTTAGATTGCTCTTTATAGAAACTAATGAGATCGACGTGGACACGGAATGATACGTGGAAAGAAAATGATGAGATTGGCATGGGTAGAGAATGCTACGATTGACATAGAAAGAGAATGATAAGGAATAGGGGGATAGAGATTGATGAGATTTACGTAGACAGAGTGATGGGATTGACGTGGACACAGAATGATAAGAAAGAGAATGATTAGATTAACGTGAGAAGAGAATTGTGAGATTGATGTGGGTAGAGAATGATGAGATTGACAATGTTGAAACGTACGTTTTCAGAGAAGAAAACACACGCTGAGGCAGTCAAAATTGTAAACATTACACAATCACTCTCTAACACCGATCGTAAATTAAAATTACATATTATCAGAGGGATTTCAACAGATGTTTTGAAATACTGTTAGGGAAAATACCAGGAAATATAAGCAAAGGAGAAAGGTGTGCGTGGAAATATGAATCAAATATGCGTTGAATAATCACATCAGCAGCACCAACTTCATTGACATAACATGACTGAGGGTTTAGGGGAGTCGTGATCGCCGTTCTCCGCTCTAGACAAGACTCCCGACGGAGAAGATGATAAATGGAGTAGTTGAAGCGTATAATCATCACAAAACTAAAGAGTTTGTAAAAGTTATCCCGCGTGAACACAAACCTGCCGTCATGAACGTCTGGAATAACAGCCGAAATACTGGCCGTTTCTTTCAGTATGACTGAGTATTTAACAGTATGGTCAACAGCTATGGTGTAATACCCCTAAAGCAAAGAGAAGTGGTACGCACGGACTCATTGCACATGCTTTTAAACTGCTACCGGCGGTTTTCCAAAACTCTAGCTATTTGATAACCAACTGCTTTGGGCGAGCTTCGCAGACCTGTGGCCAATCAATGGAACGCCTACAAGACCAACCCCAGGCGACAAGAATGGTTCTGTGTTAGTGATTAGTTGTGCACATGTTGCGGAAATACCGTTGTTATCAACATATGTGCTTGTAGGTTAGGCATATAATTACGTCTTTAGGGACAATATACTGGAATATCCCAACTATACCTATGTCCTCAAAACGACAGGTAATAAATATCATATTCACACCAAGCCTGTGCTACCAATATAAAATGTGGACATTTGCAAATCACACTTATGCAAAATCAACACCTGCGAGCTATCATATAGACCACTTCACTGATGGAGTGTCGGTTGATCTATGAAAATATTCGTCTAATACCATATGTCTAATAAGTCTTAAGGCGTGCAACGGGGCTCTTCACTTACTCACCTACTAATTACTAACACTTGCCGAAGATACGACGATAAAATAACGTCAGATGGCACCAAATGAACGAGAATCGTAGACCTTATTGCAATCACTTAGGAAGAAATCGAAACTTTTGAATTTAAAAACTACAGAACACATTTTCATTACTGTGGATAAGAAGGGAAACATAATGACTTTATACACGATTTAAACAGGGAAGAATATTGAATCGTAAACAGCAAAATAAATCAGACACTGAAACACTTTGATAGTACTAAACATCATAGTGTCGAAGCACGAACAACAATGGACATCATGTCCACTTACAGATGAGGCAGGATTCGAACAATAAGTTGAACTGGACAAAACATTCATAACGCCTTGTGCCTGAAGATGTATTCTTTCTATTGTTTCATCCCTAGCTAAAGGAGGCTCCTTGGTTGGCTGGTTATTCTTGTATCTTGATCTTTAGACCAGTTCTTAGTTGACTGGTTATTCTTTTATCTTGATCTTTAGATCTGTTCTTGGTTGGCTGGTTATTTATTTATCTTGATCTTTAGACCTGTTCTTTGATGTCTTGTTTATTCTTTTATCTTGATCTCTAGATTTGTTCATGGTTGGCTTTGTTATTCTGTTATCTTGAGCTTTAGAATTGTTCATCGCTGGTTTGATTATATTTGTATCTTGATCTTTAGACCATTCTTCGCACTGGCCGGCTCATGACTCGTCTCCCAACAACCCCACATCCCATCACATCTTCAAACCACTGATGTGTTTAATAAAGTCGAAGTATTTCAGTTCCCGAGAAACCTTACTGTTTATGAGTCGGTTGTATCTAATGTTCAGATTTTGTAGAATGTCAGTATTATTTAGTCTTCTTGTAGAATGTCAGTATTATTTGGTCTTCTTGTAGAATGTCAGTATTATTTGGTCTTCTTGTAGAATGTCAGTATTGTTTGGTCTTCTTGTAGAATGTCAGTATTATTTGTTCTTCTTGTAGAATGTCAGTATTATTTGGTCTTCTTGTAGAATGTCATTATTATTTGGTCTTCTTGTAGAATGTCAGTATTATTTGTTCTTCATGTAGAATGTTAGTATTATTTGTTCTTATTATATAATGTCAGTATTATTGGTCTTCTTGTAGAATGTCATTATTATTTGGTCTTCTTGTAGAATGTCAGTATTATTTGTTCTTCATGTAGAATGTTAGTATTATTTGTTCTTATTATATAATGTCAGTATTATTTGGTCGTCTTGTAGAATTCAATATTATTTGGTCTTCTCATAGAATGTCAGTATTATTTGGTCTTCTCAGTAGAATGTCAGTATTATGTGGTATTCTCACAAAATGTCAGTATTATTTAGTCTTCTTGTAGAATGTCAGTATTATTTGGTCTTCTTGTAGAATGTCAGTATTATTTCGTCTTCTTGTAGAATGTCATTATTATTTGGTCTTGTTGTAGAATGTCAGTATTATTTGGTCTTCTTGTAGAATGTCAGTATTATGTGGTCTTCTTGTAGAATGTCAGTATTATTTTGCCTTCTTGTGGAATGCGAGTATTATTTGGTCTTCTTGGTCCACGATATTATAACTTGTGTGTCACATCCGAGCTTAAATGCCCCAATATTATGTTTTAGT
>JACEFZ010019492.1:0-77500 GCA_014155875.1 Cepaea nemoralis
GAAGGTTTAAAGGGAAAACAAGTGGGGAATAGAGTATGGGGATTAGGAGTAAAGATTTTTCCTTTAAAAGGAAAATTCTTTAAGTAACATGGGGAGGTGTAACAGTGTAGGTATAATTGGGGTCTATTGGAAAACTCCGATACAGCACGATTGAGCATTGAGACTGAAAGGGGGGGGAGATGCTCAATCGTGACGTATGATGTTGTTATAGGCAGTTAACATCTAAGAAACCAGCTGAAAGGACGCGGCTTGTAAACCTTGACAAATAAACAACGTTTTATGCAGTTGGCGTTTTGTTACTCCTTCCAACACTACAACAATTGTTCCACAAAATTTGCTGTGCATCCATACCAATATCAATCAATAACCATTGTGATCGATTTCATTCTCATTCAGTCGTCATCATTCATTTGCTGCTGGCATCTTAATTAATTAATTGGGTCGCTGAAAAGCACCGGTGATATAAATTATAATACACACAAATGGACCTCAATTATGTGCGAACCTGTTACCGATGCCTGCATGACTCGCTGAATAACGGCTTTCATTTTACAACACCAAACTTGACTTGGACACCAATTTGTTGTTACAATAAACCCTACGTTAACTGCAGCACCACAACAACACTTTCGTTTTCTACTACCACTTTCTGTTTCTCACACACAAAGAGTGCTTTTAGTTTCCGCTTCCTGGTTTCTATAAACGTTGCCACCAGCAACGCTTGCCGTTTCCGTTGTAAAATCAGTTGGTAGGCAGTCACTCACATCATGTAAATTAAATAAATATCCATACTCAACTAGAGTCGTTTAGTAACAATAAAGTGCCAGGTTGTAATTTGGACTTCAAATAAGTATTTGCAGTGTTTTATATAGTAGCTTTGTTTTGTTCAAAATGTTAAATTACGAAGAATTTTAGCATAATTTCAATTCTATGTTGACTATCTTACCTGGGTATCTTCTGTTTGTTTTTTTGTTTTTTTTGTTTTGTATTTTGCATAGCACCGGCATATCCTATTTATAGGACATCGCTGTCAACACCAGCACTGCTGTTGTTGATATCTGTGCAGCACTGCTGTTGTTGATGTCTTTGCAAATCAGATAGCGGTGGGAACGATAGTAGTGTGACTCTTCGCTGGCTGTTGAACGAGGGGACTGAGCACGTATGGGATGGGAATGTCCTGAGTGCAGTGATGTCGGTTCTTAACTCAACTCAATTCAACTGATGTCTTTGCAAGTTTACATTCAGTAGTTAGCCATTGCTTCTGAACAACCAGCTCAGCTACCATACCAACACATTAAAACCCAGCGCCACAAGGTCTGCTGCCAAATCGGCAGCAACTTTGTTTCGAACGCAAGTATGCGGAATTACGAACCGCGTCCGTAACACCTTTGCCACGGAGACCGGCTGCAATTTGGCTGCATATTGGCTATACTAAATAATACTGTTGATGCTATACGTAAATCACATGGGGGAGAGGGGGGGGGGATGGGGTGTGGCAGCCAATTATAATGTAAACAAACAATAATATAATACAATTATGCTATACTATGACATAATGAATCAACATTTCAATTATAGTAATTTTGTTCAGGAACAACACAAACATATCAACAGAAAATAATGGTATTAGAAAATATAATAACATTAAAACATAAACAGAAAAAGTCTAGATGTTTCTACTTACTTATCCTGTTATTCCTGTTTTTTTTAAAAATATATATTGCTAATTGCTGTAACAGTTTTTGGATATGAGCATCGGTCGTTTAGAAATCAATGGCAAATTGATGACCATTAAATTAGCTAGAAAATGACAAACAGCCAGTGAATGCTGGGCTTGATTGCAACCTTCTGTTATGACATGCAACTAACTTCTATAATAAAGTCTTTTAACTTTTAACTTCCTATAATTCAAACTGTTAAACTGATTTCTGAAGCTGCTGATTTCAAAGTCTGCAAAAGAGCAGACGAGGCAAGTGATGCAAAAGTGAAAATAACAGTAAAAAATTACAAATTATTGGTCTACTGCTCACCAGCTACAAAATAAATAGTTTTGTGCGTATGAGGGAAAGTAAATTAAGTAACAGGAATGTTATTATAAAGTGCATAGAAGTGAATGTTTTGTTTTGCATATCCTTTACAGGACATCGCTGTCAACATCAGCATCTTTCAGCTGATTGTTGATTTCTTGGCAAGATTACGCTCAGTAGTTTGTCATTGCTTTCTGAGCGACCGGCTCACATACCCCATAAGTTACTGACGTGGTTAGAACCGCTACCGATTATCACCGTCGTCATATTATTCACGAGAGTATAAGGGGTTACTGAGAAAGTCACTAACCTCTAGGCCAGGGAGACCAGCTTATAGAAGTGAATGGATAATGGAAAATCTTATTTCAGCGTGCAAGCTGGCTCTTAAGCAATATCCCATTTAGAGGTAATGAGAATAGAGCTAGAATGCTAGAATGCTGGATTCTCCTTCGGGAGACCCAGGTTTGGATCCTCGGTAAGGTGTGGAGTTTCTTTTTTGTTTCTGTTGAAGGCAAAAAGAAAACTCTAACCTGCAAAGTTCACAGCGACTGCACAAGCCAGATGGCCTTAATTCCTCAGGCTCAAGACCACCATGCCATACACGCAAGGTTCTATATTGGCAGTAAATGACAGTTTTTAAATAACAGAGGATAGAGCATTTTGTGCATGCACCATAACAGTTACAAAATGACTGCCTCACTATTGACTTGCACCATAGAAGAATAATGAGACCTTGTTTGAGTGTATATATGGGTAAAATGATGCAGTAGAAAAATTCCTTGGCTCTGGTTAAGAAAAAATTCATGACTCAGGAATCAGCTGGGAAAGTCACTTTTTTTAATATCATGGTGCACTTCCAGGAAGGAGATGAAACTGACAAGTGCTCAGAAACTGACATGCCAGGAACAAATTGAAGCCTGCACAATTAAAACACCAGGAACTTATCTCAAAAAGAAGTATTGTTGCTGAATGACAGTGCCCGCCCTCATACTGCTTCACATACAGTGACTGCACTATGTGCTCTGAAATTTGAGGTCTTGAAAAATTCAGCATACAGTCCACACTTCTTGAAAGAACATTTGAGGGTCCAGAGATTTGCAGTTGATAACAAAATTATGGAGGTGGTGCAAAACTGGTTTAAATCCACAATGAAATTCGTTGTTCGGTCTTCCTTTATTTCTTTTGCTTTGCGGATTCGAAACAAAGACCTTTCTAGCTATCTGTCTGTGTATTCTGTTCCTCCTTGTTTTACATAATCCCAAAATGCCAGTGTGAAAGTATTTCATCTCTTCTACCATATGTGCTATCTTTCCTAATTTATATATAGTTGTAACATTTGAGGTGCCAATTCTGGAAATTTCCCTCAGTGAGAGAGAAAAATTGTGCAATCTGGTTTCCTTGTGGCTTTCTCAGCACCATCCCATATCTCTTCTAGAAGATCCTCCTGGCCTCTAGGCTGGCTTGGTCATTCTTTGGACTTGTATATAATTGGTTTGTAGCTAAAGTGTTTCTACGGAATGGGGACGCCAGCCCCACCCTCCTTCATTGCCTCTGGTAACCTGTATGGCAGTTTATAGTGTGGCACAACTTTTTGTCTCCCTTAAGGGTCCTGGTAAGACATGGATGGAATCCTGCTTAGTTGCCGCTTACAATAGTGTGGCACAACTTTTTGTCTCCCTTAAGGGTCCTGGTAAGACACGGATGGAATCCTGCTTAGTTGCCGCTTACAATAGTGTGGCACAACTTTTTGTCTCCCTTAAGGGTCCTGGTAAGACATGGATGGAATCCTGCTTAGTTGCCGCTTACAATAGTGTGGCACAACTTTTTGTCTCCCTTAAGGGTCCTGGTAAGACACGGATGGAATCTGCTTAGTTGCCGCTTACAATAGTGTGGCACAACTTTTTGTCTCCCTTAAGGGTCCTGGTAAGACACGGATGGAATCTGCTTAGTTGCCGCTTACAATAGTGTGGCACAACTTTTTGTCTCCCTTAAGGGTCCTGGTAAGACATGGATGGAATCCTGCTTAGTTGCCGCTTACAATAGTGTGGCACAACTTTTTGTCTCCCTTAAGGGTCCTGGTAAGACATGGATGGAATCCTGCTTAGTTGCCGCTTACAATAGTGTGGCACAACTTTTTGTCTCCCTTAAGGGTCCTGGTAAGACACGGATGGAATCTGCTTAGTTGCCGCTTACAATAGTGTGGCACAACTTTTTGTCTCCCTTAAGGGTCCTGGTAAGACATGGATGGAATCCTGCTTAGTTGCCGCTTACAATAGTGTGGCACAACTTTTTGTCTCCCTTAAGGGTCCTGGTAAGACACGGATGGAATCTGCTTAGTTGCCGCTTACAATAGTGTGGCACAACTTTTTGTCTCCCTTAAGGGTCCTGGTAAGACATGGATGGAATCCTGCTTAGTTGCCGCTTACAATAGTGTGGCACAACTTTTTGTCTCCCTTAAGGGTCCTGGTAAGACATGGATGGAATCCTGCTTAGTTTGCCGCTTACAATAGTGTGGCACAACTTTTTGTCTCCCTTAAGGGTCCTGGTAAGACACGGATGGAATCTGCTTAGTTGCCGCTTACAATAGTGTGGCACAACTTTTTGTCTCCCTTAAGGGTCCTGGTAAGACATGGATGGAATCCTGCTTAGTTGCCGCTTACAATAGTGTGGCACAACTTTTTGTCTCCCTTAAGGGTCCTGGTAAGACACGGATGGAATCTGCTTAGTTGCCGCTTACAATAGTGTGGCACAACTTTTTGTCTCCCTTAAGGGTCCTGGTAAGACACGGATGGAATCTGCTTAGTTGCCGCTTACAATAGTGTGGCACAACTTTTTGTCTCCCTTAAGGGTCCTGGTAAGACATGGATGGAATCCTGCTTAGTTGCCGCTTACAATAGTGTGGCACAACTTTTTGTCTCCCTTAAGGGTCCTGGTAAGACATGGATGGAATCCTGCTTAGTTGCCGCTTACAATAGTGTGGCACAACTTTTTGTCTCCCTTAAGGGTCCTGGTAAGACACTGGATGGAATCCTGCTTAGTTGCCGCTTACAATAGTGTGGCACAACTTTTTGTCTCCCTTAAGGGTCCTGGTAAGACACTGGATGGAATCCTGCTTAGTTGCCAGCTTACAATAGTGTGGCACAACTTTTTGTCTCCCTTAAGGGGTCCTGGTAAGACACGGATGGAATCCTGCTTAGTTGCCACTTACAATAGTGTGGCACAACTTTTTGTCTCCCTTAAGGGTCCTGGTAAGACACGGATGGAATCCTGCTTAGTTGCCACTTACAATAGTGTGGCACAACTTTTTGTCTCCCTTAAGGGTCCTGGTAAGACACGGATGGAATCCTGCTTAGTTGCCACTTACAATAGTGTGGCACAACTTTTTGTCTCCCTTAAGGGTCCTGGGTAAGACACGGATGGAATCCTGCTTAGTTGCCACTTACAATAGTGTGGCACAACTTTTTGTCTCCCTTAAGGGTCCTGGTAAGACACGGATGGAATCTGCTTAGTTGCCGCTTACAATAGTGTGGCAACAACTTTTTGTCTCCCTTAAGGGTCCTGGTAAGACATGGATGGAATCCTGCTTAGTTGCCACTTACAATAGTGTGGCACAACTTTTTGTCTCCCTTAAGGGTCCTGTAAGACACGGATGGAATCCTGCTTAGTTGCCACTTACAATAGTGTGGCACAACTTTTTGTCTCCCTTAAGGGTCCTGGTAAGACACGGATGGAATCCTGCTTAGTTGCCACTTACAATAGTGTGGCACAACTTTTTGTCTCCCTTAAGGGTCCTGGTAAGACACGGATGGAAATCCTGCTTAGTTGCCACTTACAATAGTGTGGCACAACTTTTTGTCTCCCTTAAGGGTCCTGGTAAGACACGGATTGAATCCTGCTTAGTTGCCAGCTTACAATAGTGTGGCACAACTTTTTGTCTCCCTTAAGGGTCCTGGTACGACACGGATGGAATCTGCTTAGTTGCCGCTTACAATAGTGTGGCACAACTTTTTGTCTCCCTTAAGGGTCCTGGTACGACACGGATGGAATCTGCTTAGTTGCCGCTTACAATAGTGTGGCACAACTTTTTGTCTCCCTTAAGGGTCCTGGTACGACACGGATGGAATCTGCTTAGTTGCCGCTTACAATAGTGTGGCACAACTTTTTGTCTCCCTTAAGGGTCCTGGTAAGACACGGATGGAATCCTGCTTAGTTGCCACTTACAATAGTGTGGCACAACTTTTTGTCTCCCTTAAGGGTCCTGGTAAGACACGGATGGAATCCTGCTTAGTTGCCGCTTACAATAGTGTGGCACAACTTTTTGTCTCCCTTAAGGGTCCTGGTACGACACGGATGGAATCTGCTTAGTTGCCGCTTACAATAGTGTGGCACAACTTTTTGTCTCCCTTAAGGGTCCTGGTAAGACACGGATGGAATCCTGCTTAGTTGCCACTTACAATAGTGTGGCACAACTTTTTGTCTCCCTTAAGGGTCCTGGTAAGACACGGATGGAATCCTGCTTAGTTGCCGCTTACAATAGTGTGGCACAACTTTTTGTCTCCCTTAAGGGTCCTGGTACGACACGGATGGAATCTGCTTAGTTGCCGCTTACAATAGTGTGGCACAACTTTTTGTCTCCCTTAAGGGTCCTGGTAAGACACGGATGGAATCCTGCTTAGTTGCCGCTTACAACGTGCCTGGTGGGTGACTGTGTTGATGTTTTTAGCTTGTCCTTGGGGTCCCGGGTCTCATACAGGGTTTTGTG
Source organism: Cepaea nemoralis (assembly GCA_014155875.1). Lineage (NCBI taxonomy): Eukaryota > Metazoa > Mollusca > Gastropoda > Stylommatophora > Helicidae > Cepaea > Cepaea nemoralis. Next base: position 6,790 of record JACEFZ010019492.1, read on the forward strand.
TGTAAGTGTTTGCATGTAAGTGTTTGTGTGTGAGTGTTTCTGTGTGAGTGTTTTTGTGTGAGTGTGTGCGTGCATGCATGCGTGCGTGCATGCATGCGTGCGTGTGTGTGTGTGTTGTTTTTTTTTTTTTCATTTGGAGTATTCATGTGTGATTGTTTGTGTGTGAGTGTTTGTGTGTGAGAATTTGTGTGTAAGTAATTGTAAGTGTTTGTGTGTAGCTGTCTGTGTGTAAGTGTTCATGTAAGTGTTTTTGTGTAAGTGTTTGTGTGTTAGTGTCTGTGTGTAGCTATCTGTGTGAAAGTGTGTGTGTGTGTAAGTGTTCATGTGTGAGTGTTTGTGCTCATGTTTCTTTAGCTGCTCCTGCATTTCACAATATATATTTAGCAGAATGTAATACATAATGATTCATTGTAAATTTAATCAACTTTTCTTTGCAGTTATCAAGATGGCTGACGATGGGGAATCCCTTCAGATTAGACCTCCAGAACTAATTGCCATATCCGTTTTGAGGGCTAGAAATTTGGTAAGATGGCTACATTAGAAGGAACATACAGTAAATTTAGAAGCAGGAAGATCATTTAGTTGATGCTCAGTTTGCAAATGAAAGATATATGAAATAGTATAATGTTGAACATTATAATAATAATAGAGGAATGTTGGATGTAATGATATAGATATTTAAATAACAGGAATGATATAGATATTTAAATAACAGGGTGGTCGAACACATACCCAATTGGATCTACAGAATAATAAACAAAGACTTTGGTAACCTGGGAAAGTCTACACACAGCAAATTTGTTATGTCATCAATTAGACGGCACATTTTGGAAACCAGTCACGTGATTGATAGGGACAATGCGTTTCATATGTTGTTTAACGCTCAAAATGGCTGCATGTTAAAGCTGGCAGAGTCAATCGCTTTCATCTACAATAGCCAACTTTGTTCAAACAAAAACACACGATAGTCAGTTTAAAATTACTGTGGTATAAAATTCAAATTACTATGTGAATATGTGTGTTGTATATTTCAGCATGAAGGATTTATCTTATTGCTATAGTTTATGTTATGTGATTTCTGCACTGCGTACCTGGCGAGATACAGCGAGATATGCCAGGCAGTAAATTGTGCAATCTATTGTTTGTGTCTTTGTTATTCAAATATAGGATTTTTATGTTTTGTTTGTTGTTTTGTTTTTTTAAATAAAAAACTGGCATGAGAACAACAGCAACATTTGTAGTAATGTAATATATACACACACAGATGAATGCAGACATAATCACACAGGCAGACAGCAGGCACACCAACCTTAAAATGTATCATGCTGAAAAGCCGATGCAGCCATGGTTTCTCAAATATTCATCAAAGTTTCAGATCATGCCTATATATGTCCATACATCTTGTTGTTATCCTATTGCTGTTTTCCAATCAAGTTTGGCAGTTGTCACTAAGTTTTGGAGTAAATTTCTCCACATAATATATGCAAACATCTTGTTGTTATCCTATTGCTGTTTTCCAATCAAGTTTGCCAGTTATCACTAAGTTTTGGAGTATATTTCTCCACATAACATATCCAAACATCTTGACAGCCTACACCTGATTTCTCTGATCATTTTACAGATTTCATCTTTTTCTCCAACAACTTTCTCTTTCTTTTTCTGTCTTTCAAAGACATTCTTTGCATGTTCTTTAAAAAAAAAAAAATACACACATTTCTTTGTTTATTAACCATGTTTCACAGGAATACAAACCATTGTTTTTCGTTCGTTCTCTTTGAATTTGAGTGCAGTAACTACTGGACTTATTTTTGCATGTGGATTAGCTTCCCCTATTACCAGTGTCCTTCGCCATATGCATGCATATATGTAAAGATGTGAACATTCATCACTCTACTATTGAGTTGAGTTGAGCTAAGAACCGACATCACTGCACTAAAGACATTCCCATACATGCTCTGTCCCCTCGTTCAACAGCCAGTGAAGAGTCATACTACTAATCATTCCCACCGCTATTTGATTGACAGTCCTCTTGGTCTTCCTTCTCAGTGTTGAGATTCTTCCAGAACCCCTGCCAATCTCCCGCCATATCATTCTTTCCACATATGGGTTCTCAATCAGTCCACCCCACCTTCTCCACCTGGTCTCACAGGCGCTCGACCACTTCTCCCTTGTCCAAAGGTAATTTACCCACAAGAGGTGCATTCCCTGCCAGCCTATTAGCCTGTTCATTCCCCTGCACTCCTGCTTGACCAGGGCAAAAAAGTCTTCAATTCTCACAATCTGTGACCTCTGAAGCAAGAAAAGTTAATCCACACTAAACATTCCTTCTGAATTCAGAGCTACATTCAACAGTTGATATTGCTTTTGTTACTGTTGATGTTGTAATGTTGTTGCTGATGTCATTGGTGATGTAATTTTTGCTGTTGTTGTTTTTGTTGTTGTTGTTGTTGTTGTTGTTGTTGTTGTTGTTGTTGTTGTTGTTGTTGTTGTTGTTGTTGTTGTTGTTGTTGTTGTTGTTGTTGTTGTTGATATAGCTACTGCTGTTGTAATTCTCACAAAACTGTTTCTATGCTTGCACACAGAGGGGCTCTAAGGGAGATTCTGTACAGTCCATTGTTAGAGTTGATTTTGGCGACAGATCTCTGGGAGAAAGCTCCAAGCATGAATGTACCTCAGATGCTCCAGCAGAGTTCAGCTTCAATGTCAACATCCTGTGCAACTTTGATGATCCAATCTCGCTGGATGAAATTGTACACAAGCCTGTAGTTGGTAAGTGAGAATCCCATTTTAGCTGACATTATGTTATGGCAAAAGATGATATTGTTAATAGCTACATGGGAAATAAATCTGTCTTTAGTCTTGCATTCAGTTTAATAGAAGATGAGCTCCCATGTCAAGAGCAAAAATAGGGGTGTTTAACATTCAGATTCCTAGGGTATGTTACTCTTTTCTGAGGAGTATGTTATTTATTTTGTCCCCTTTAATGACTGACGATTCAATATATATTCTTGTGGCTCGCTGATTTCTTCGACCCTTGTCTCACTCCACAAGCTGTAACAATTGGTCTGATGCACAACATACACCAAACTCCAGTCATAGTTTGAAGGTTTCTCATTTGTATCTGTCTGTTTTTCGCAGCATGATATCATCATACCTATGAATAAAATTAATATAACATTTCAATTTGTAGGAAATTATATTAAACTAACACAATAAGCAGGTCGTTAGCGCCTGTGAGGCTACTGTATAATAGTCAGCTGCACAATGGGGGTCTCAATGATGGGGTCTCAATAATAAAGTTGTGAAATAGGGGGTATCAATTATAAAGTTGTAAAATAGGGGTCTTCTTCTTCTCTTCTTCTTCTTCTTCTTCTTCTTCTTCTTCTTCTTCTTCTTCTTCTTCTTCTTCTTCTTCTGCGTTCATCCGGAGTTTTTTTTTTTCCAGGCGTGATTGCATTGTGCCTGTTTACAGCAGAGCTGCGTTCTTCCGCCATTAGCCCGACACATCCGACTTCTGCGAGCATTTGTTGACCAGGTTAACCTTCCCGGGGGAAATAGGGGTCTCAGTGTTAAAGTTGTAAAATAGGGAGGTCTCTATGATAAAGTTCTGAAATAGGGGGTCTCAATGATAAAATTGTAAAATAGGGGGTCTTAATGATACAGATGTGAAACAAATGAAGCTAGGAAGTTCATGTTTTATGCCATGCCTTCAGGGGGTGACTTGTTGCTCAATGGTGAGAGACTAAGCCGGTTGGAGTAAACCCATTCCAATGAAGTTAATCCTCTCGCTTTTAACTTAATGGAATACAGGAAAAGATAAAAATAGATCAGCAAATGAATGTACACTTTTCTCTACAGAACAAAACCTAGTGGATGCATGATTAATTATGCGAGTTAGCAAGACATTTTAAAATGATGATTACAATGTAGTTGATATTGATGATGAAGATAGTGTTAAAAATGTGACACTTATTTCTTCATCATCATCATCATCATCAAGTGCCGTGCCAGCTGGCGTAGGCGTTCATGGCTCTCCACAGATCTCGGTCTTTGGTGTTCTGGATCAACTCTGATGATAATATTCTCCATACCACCATCTCAATCTGTCCAGCATCATTTTTCTTGGTCTGCCTCTGCCTCTCTTCCTCTCAATCTTTCCAGTTGTCACGATGTTCTCCAATGCCTCTCTTCTCATCACATGACCAAAGAAAGCTGTTTGTCTCTTTCTTATTGTTGTATATAGTGTTCTAGTTTCATTAGCCTCTTTCAGGCAATCGTTGTTAGTTACTCTGGCAGTCCAAGGAATTCGCAACATTTGTCTTAAAAACCACATCTCTGTTGCTTCTAAGTTCTTCCTAATTTGTTCATTTACATTCCAAGATTCGCTGCCATACAGCAAAACTGGTTCTATATAGCATTTTAGCACTCTCTTTCTTACATTCATTGATAGTGACTTATTGCATAAGATACTCTTCATTTTCTGAAATGCGGCTTTTGCCTGCCCTATTCTGCTCTTAATCTCTGTTGTACATCTTCCATCTGATGTTATAAGTGCCCCTAGGTATTTAAAATTATTCACTTGGTTGAGAATTTCCCCTTCTATTTCTATGTCTCATTTTGGTGTCCCCATTTTCTTTGATATCACCATTGTTACTCTTTTCTTGATATTCAAGGAGAGTCCTTTCTGTGCACTCTCTGATACTACAATGTCCAATAATTGTTGTAGGTCAGTTGCATTATCCGCCACCAATACTGTGTCATCTGCATCTGTGTTTCTTCAGGGATGCAGAATTTGACATGCCTCACAAAGTCATTATTGCTACATTTAAGCATATCTTATTTCTGACTTGAATGTAAGTGCACTGGAGTTAACAGTTAAAACTCAGTTTTCCACAGAATTCATAACCAATCAACTTTGCTGTATAGTATATGGTTTCCAATATTCTGTTCTTAGTGACAGTCTGTGAGGTACTAACCAAAGAGAAGCGAAGCAAGGAAGAAAAAACAGTGATACTCGGCCAATGTTGTATCGACCTTCTTCCTCTTTTGCAAGGTAACAAGAATTTAGTATATTTTCACAAGGGAAATAAGAAAACTGCATGTATCTTTTATCAGATTTGTATTCCAGTTACCTGCCCCTTGGTAATGATCGTTGATTTTCTTCTTCCTTTTCTGTGTATAACTTCACATGTCATAATGAATATTATATTTAGTCATTCAAGTTGCTGTACCATTTGTGTGCATGTTATTTGCCACATGCATTGTATTTATACCAATTGTATCCCATTCAACCTTTGTGAGTTGTGACTGGGATATATATGTCTGTTGTTATCTCTCTAATTGGTGTATATGTTTTTCTAACCTACACTTTTGCTATTTAACTCTTTCGCTACCGTGATCCCATCTATCGGCACGTTGTATTTCCTGAGATGGCAGTCCGCCGATTTAGTGCCACAAAATGATCAGTGGATTATTTCACATATTTCTGCTCCGTTTCGGAATTTTAAGTTACAGTAAATTAAAAAGTCGTACAGCCGAAAGATCTCTACGCCATCTTGGTGCGTCAATGGTATTCTAATATATTGGATTCTTGTGAATTTTCAGTTTTAAGGTAGTGTTAATTTGTTTGTTTTGGTTTTTCACAATGGAAACGCCCACCAGTATGCGTCCACGTAGAATGACTTCAGATCAAGGTAGATTATTATTCGAAACTGTTTTAAACAATAGTGATTCCGATAATAGTGATTCAGACAGCAGTTATATCTGTGAATCTAACATTTTAGCACGTGGTGATAAAGATATTACTAGTGGAACGTCGTCTTCAGCTGAGGTGTCTGATGAATTTCCGTCTGACAATGAATGTCAGGATGTCACAATCACTTCTCAGCGGAAAGGAAAGCAAACAGTACAAAATAAGAATAAAACTGGAGGAAAAAACTTGAATCTACAAGCTTCTGTACAGCGTGATGCACCTATCCCATCACCATCGACATGGCAAGATGTGTCAAAAGGAGAAACAAAACCGAAGTTTGAGTTTCGTCCTCGAAGATCTCACGTCAACTCTAAACTTTATCATCTGCAAACACCTATGGATTTTCTCAAAGTTTTTTTTTGATGATGACATAGTGGATTGTTTAATTAAAAATGTAAACAAATATGCAGAAAAGATCTTGACGCAGAACACTCCTAAAAGAAAAACATTCTAGTCTGTTATCCTGGACCCCACTCACGAAGCATGAATGGCTGAAGTTTACGTCTGTCATTATTGCTATGGGACTTGATCCAAGACCATCTATCAAAGACTATTGGTGTACAAGTGCACATTATATACCCCTTGGTATGCCACTATGTTTCCCAGGAACAGATTTGAATCTATTTTTCACACCATGTTTCACGTATGTGAACCAGAAGCATCAGGTGAAGAGATTCCAGGAAGCATTTTACCCATTTGAAAATGTGTCCATTGATGAAATGATTATTGGATGGAAGGGCAGATTTCAGCACAGACAATACAATGCAACAAAACCTCACAAGTACCACATCAAAACATTTGGCCTTTGTGATTCTGCGACTGGCTATGTGGTGAATTTAAAAATTTACTATGGACGAAACACCGAATACAGTCCGGATGTAGATCCCACAACTGCTCATGCAGTGAAAGTGTTTGCCACACTACTGAATGTTCTCGGAGCTGGCCATCACATCTTTGCTGACAGATTCTACACTTCGAAAGCTCTGATTGATTATCTGCATTCCAACAATTTCAATTATACAGGGACACTGAATGTCAACCGAGTAGGCTTCCCTCCTGAGTTGAAGCATTTGCGACTTCAGCATCAAGAGATGAAGTGGTTTCTTGAAGGAGAAAGAATATTGTGTGTGGCATGGAGAGATAAATAGTTTATAGTTTAGAATAGTGTTGTTTTTTCAGTAAATTCAATTGGATTAGCAGTGATCAGGATATTGGATAACAACGCCCCCTCGGTAAGTACAATGTTTACATTATTTTTTACCTCTTTTTAACAAATTATGTTAGAAGTTATATTATTATTTTTATTTTATTTACAACATACAGCAAAAATTCTCCTACCAACATATTCCTTGTGCAATCCCCTTTATTTTGATATATAATACAACATTTCTGCTAACATTTTAACCATTTTCATAACATTATTGCGACATACACCAATTTCCAGATTTCGGCCATTAGTTTTTTTCATTTTTTGAAAAAGACATGGTTCAGAATATGCACCAAAACTTCCTTTTGGGTGATTTATATGAGCAATACTATTTATAGTCTTGAAGACAAGTGGTGTTTGTTGATTATTCAGTAAATTAAACATGATTAGCAGTATAGGAGTGTAGAAAACACATTCTAAGTGCAATGTTTACATTATTTTTACCTACTTTTGTCCAATTATTTTACAAATTATATTATTATTTTTATTTTATTTACAACCTAAAGCAAAAATTCTCCTACCAACATATTCCTTGTGCAATCCCCTTTATTTTGATATATAATACAACATTTCTGCTAAAATTTTAACCATTTTCATAACATTATTGCGACATACACCAATTTCCAGATTTCGGCCATTAGTTTTTTTTCATTTTTTTGAAAAAGACATGGTTCAGAATATGCACCAAAACTTCCTTTTGGGTGATTTATATGAGCAATACTATTTATATTCTTGAAGACAAGTGGTGTTTGTTTGATTATTCAGTAAATTAAACATGATTAGCAGTATAGGAGTGTAGAAAACACATTCTAAGTGCAATGTTACATTATTTTTACCTACTTTTGTCCAATTATTTTACAAATTATATTATTATTTTTATTTTATTTACAACCTAAAGCAAAAATTCTCCTACCAAACATATTCCTTGTGCAATCCCCTTTATTTTGATATATAATACAACATTTCTGCTACAATTGTAACCATTTTCATAACTTTACTGTGACAGACCCCACCTTCAAGATTTCAGCCATTATTTTTTGTCATTATTTGTGACACATACATGGTTCAGAATATGCACCAAAACTTCCTTTTGGGTGATTTAAATGAACAATATTGTTTATATTCTTGAAGACAAGTGGTGTTTGTTTGATTATTCAGTAAATTAAACATGATTAGCAGTATAGGAGTGTAGAAAACACCTTATAAGTGCAGTTTTTTAAATAATTTTTACCTCTTTAATTTCAGTTGTTATTATTAAACCTCTCATTATTGTCATAATATTTGTAACCTATCAATTAATTATTAACACTGTCATGTTCCTTGTGCAATCCTCTTTAATTTGATATGTAATACAATAGATCTTCTACCATCTTAACCATTTTAAAAGCATTATTGTAACACACCCCTAGTTCCAATTTTCTGCCATAAATTTCTGTTTGGTCACAGCCCAGTTTTTGTTTGGTAGTGAAAGAGTTAATTTTGTGTAGATTATATAATAAATTTGACTTTCAGACTATTGTGCTATACATCTTCTCTTCTGTCAGTATATTTACATTTCAATAAGTGAGTGAAATCATTAGTATTTTCTTCTTATAACCTCTACCTCCCACTGCAGCATAGGCTCTCCACCAGCTCACGTGAAACTCTCCTGCTCTCAACCAGCTCACGTGAAACTCTCCGGCTCTCAACCAGCTCACGTGAAACTCTCCTGCTCTCAACCAGCTCACGTGAAACTCTCCTGCTCTCAACCAGCTCATGTGAAACTCTCCGGCTCTCAACCAGCTCATGTGAAACTCTCCTGCTCTCAACCAGCTCATGTGAAACTCTCCTGCTCTCAACCAGCTCATGTGAAACTCTCCTGCTCTCAACCAGCTCATGTGAAACTCTCCTGCTCTCAACCAGCTTACGTGAAACTCTCCTGTACTCAACCAGCTCGCATGAAACTCTCGTGCTCTCAACCAGCTTACATGGAACTCTCCTGCTCTCAACCAGCTTACGTGAAACTCTCCAGCTCTCAACAAGCTCATGTGAAACTCTCCTGCTCTCAACCAGCTCACGTGAAACTCTCCAGCTCTCAACCAGCTCACGTGAAACTCTCCTGCTCTCAACCAGCTCACGTGAAACTCTCCTGCTCTCAACCAGCTCACGTGAAACTCTCCAGCTCTCAACCAGCTTATGTGAAATTCTCCTGCTCTCAACTAACTCATGTGAAACTCTCCGGCTCTCTATCAGCTCACGTGAAACTCTCCAGCTCTCAACCACCTCATGTGAAACTCTCTGGCTCTCAACCAGCTCATGTGAAACTCTCCTGCTCTCAACCAGCTCACGTGAAACTCTCCAGCTCTCAACCAGCTTACATGAAACTCTCCAGCTCTCAACCAGCTTACGTGAAACTCTCCAGCTCTCAACCAGCTCATGTGAAACTCTACTGCTCTCAACCAGCTCACGTGAAGCTCTCTTATCTTCTGCAGCACCCTCCATGTCCTAACATAATTCATCTGTGTCTAATTCTCTTCTCGATCTTTAGTATTTCACTTCCCCATTCAGGAATGTATTTTTTGTTTTGTCTATCTACTGTTTTGTTTAGTTGAGGTGAATCTCAGAGTAAATTTCATTGAAAATTGTTATTCATCTATGTACTTGGAGCATGTCCATATGGGCTGCGTTCTTCCAAGTTGAATTAAGTTGAGTTGAGTCAAGAACTGACATCGCAGCACTCGGGACATTCCCATACGTGCTCCATCCTCATCTTCAACAGCCAGCGAAGAGTCCCAATACTAATGGTAGCAGTAGCAGTCTGATTATGTGTCTGTCTGGCCGTACCTTGGAGTCCCGAGTGTCAGCCAAATCCTCTGGTAAAATGTTCCATACTTTTTATCTTATTACCTTATATCCATACAGATAAAACTACTATGGAGAAATAAATATATGGTAATGAGGAAAGATAGGTGGTGGAAACTTTTGAATATCTTGGGTCATTGATTACCAACAACGGTGACACAATGAAAGAAATTAAACTACGACTATCAATTGCTCTTCAAAGACTAAAACAACTGAATAAATTATGGAGTGGGACAGATAGAACTACAAAAATTAGATGTTTAAGAGCATGTATCTTTCCCATTGCAACATACACCTGTGAGACCTGCACACTTACTAAACAAGCTGAACAGCGCATAAATGCTTTTGATAATAAATGTTATAGACGGGTTCTAAGAATATCTTTGGTACAGAAAAGAATACATTCATCCATACTTCAAGATCTGAATATTGAAGAGGGTTGACTATTAAGACGATAAAACAATGAAAATTGAAATATTTTGGTCACTTGAAACGTCATGAAAGTTTGGAGAGAACAATAATGGAGGGGTATATGCCTGGGGATGAGAGGAAGAGGAAGGCCAAAAAGAAGATGGGTGCAGGATGTGGTGGATGATCTCCAGATGGGTGTATCAGACGCGGAACATCTTGCTTGTGATCAAGAAGTTTTCTGGAAGGTTGTTATGGGAGCGAGGTTCTGCAAACCACATGCTACTGAATGAATGAATGACCTTACATCCATTATGCCTCATAGCATAAGGGGTCCTTTACTTACTTCTTATTACATATACCACCTTGTATAAAACATAAGTTGTGCTGCATTCTAAAATATCTAGCCAGATTTTTCTAGTCTGTTAAGACCGAATGTAAATAGCAAAATAACATATCATACCCAGCTTGGGACAGAAACATTTAATTATGTGGTAATTTGAGAGCTAACAGTCAGATTGTTATATTAAACAGAAATATAATGCTAGAATTGCCACTATGTTTGAATCGGTTTTTCTTATGCAGGATTATTGGAAATTAATCAGAGTATACCACTCAGTGGAGTCACAGAATCTCCCCTAGAGACAGCGCCATCTAGTGAGCTGAAGGTACTTTGTTCTGTAATTACAGCATTTCAATTATCATCATCATCATGCTGTATTCTGTCATTTTTAACTTTATTATGAGTAAATTTAAATTAGTAAAAGTAATCTGAAATTGCTGCAAATACACTTTTAATTAAACATTCCGCCACATATCAGCATGCAGATTACCAGAAATAACTTGTATAAATACAGGAATGAAGTACGAGTCATAAAATGTATTTAATCTGGCCATGTAGAATCTCAGCGATCAAGTTAGATTTGTTCCGCATCAGGGAGGTTTTCAATTTTACAAATTGACATTGGCTCCCTGGGTTAACCCACCTAAAATTAGTATCATCTAAATTTCATCATCATCATGATGTAGCTGATCCTTTGTAGAACATCGCTGTCATCACGGCTCGCTGAAAAGTTTCCCAATCTCTTGCCATTTCTTCAATGTTCAAGTCTTGTAGAACTTCCGCTTTTATCTTCTCGTTGGTCCACACATTTGTCTGTCACATTTCAGCTGAAAATCCTCAATGCTTTTCTTTAGTAATAACCAAAACTGACCATAAATAACGTCCATATGTTCCTACAAAACAAAATGTTTGTTCTCAAAATCAGTCCTCTAATTTGTTGACTGCCATGGTATCATAGGTTTTTAATTCTGTTTCATCTCTGCAATTCTATGGCCAGCCTGTGTTTGGCTTCATTGAAAAGTTCCTAGTGTTGTTGATTATGGAGCCATGATATTAAAAGTTTGTGACATATTCACATTTCTTCATTGTTGATTTTTTGAAAAATTGAAATATTTTGTTCACTTGAAACGTCACGAAAGTTTGGAGAGAACAATAATGGAGGGTATATGCCTGGGAAGAGAGGAAGAAGAAGGCCAAAGAGAAGAATGGTGCAGGATGTGGCGGATGATCTCCAGATGGGTGTATCAGAAGCGGGACATCTTGCTTATGATCGAGAGATTTTCCGGAAGGTTGTTATGCGAGTGAGGTTCCGCAAAGGACATGCTACTGAATGAATGTAGTTCTGTCAGAGAAAACACACATGCCTCAAGGCAGGAGCCTCCTACAGGTCTGTGATGTGATAGAGCCATCACATTTTGTAAGTCTGTGGTGTGACAGGGCCGTCACATTATGTAGGTCTGTGATGTGATAGAGGCGACACATTTTGTAGGCGTGAATGCACAGAGCAATAGATGGCCAGTCTTTATCTCTGTTGGCAGATGACAAACATGTATTGAATTCTCTTCCGACCACACGCATGGCATTATCGTACAACTACCTGTCAACTACATGAACACACCCTCCTATGTAGTTTTGTCCACGCATATTATTTTTGCTTTGTTCAAGCTCAGAAAAAAAATATGGATTTTCAGTGTTCATCCAAATATTAACGATTGTTTTCATAGCAAGTTATTTATCTGTTGACTAAGTATATTTGAGTGTTAGTGAAGCTGATAGGGAACTGCACTGATGATGTCTTGAGCATGGTCAGATGAGACTTTGATGCCTGAGCTCATCATCTGTTAAGTGAGGGAAAGATTGGCCACCTATTCTTCTGTGCGTTCAGGCCAACAACATGTAATAAATAGCCCCATCGAATCATGGTTCCATCGCAGGAATCTTTTTTGGGACAATTTTAATTTTAATTTATAAATTGAATTGGGTTGTCTATTTACTTGTGATCTCAGGCTGAGGTGGACATCCGAGTAGCAGTAGCCGAGCCGCTGATGGACAACTCACAAATCGCCAGTGGTAACATGTTAACAATCTCCGTAGGAAGCTTGTATTCTCTGCCTGAATCCTGGACCACCACAGGACCTCAGTACAACTATGGAGTGGCACTTCCAGTTCCTTTCTCAGCAGACGTAAGTTGTCACTTAGCTTTTACTTCATCTTACAAACCAAATGTCAGTTTGCCAGTTAGGAGTATTCTATGTACTTTGATATTTCACTAATATGAGGTACTTGATCCCCGCATCAGACTGCATAGTGACCTTGTCCTGTGAAATGAGTACATGAGCATCTTTATTTCTTTTTCAAAGGGAGTGTTTCACACCTAGTTTTTACCTATTTATCTCACAAGTCAGTGCATTGAATCTGATTTTGGCATGTGCTTGTGCCATGTTTACTTCCTCTTGACAAATTCCATCCAAGGTCATTTGCTGTATTTGTCCATGGGGGGGGGGGGGGGAATTGTTTTCTCCCTCTGAACAGTTTTGCTAGAGCAGCTGCTCTTTGCAGTCACCAACTGTGATTTGTAACATGCACAACTTTTGCATGAGAGCTCCTGTTGTTTATTTCTTACCTTACCAACTGTGATTTGTAACATGCACAACTTTTGCATGAGAGCTCCTGTTGTTTATTTCTTACCTTATCCAAGCAGACAAGGTAGCTAATGCCACTACCCAAGAGATCAGATTAAACAAACAAACAATCATTAGTCTGGTTGCCGTGTGGTGACTCCTTGCAAGACCATTCTTTATATTGTCATTTATGTTGAAAGCATTATAGACAACATGCCACTCTTATACAGACCACTCTGGCAGGAAAATAGAAAACATTTGAGCCAGAGGCAGACAATGATACAAGTCAACATCAGGGGATATCAGAGTGTTATTTGGTTGATTGGTTGGTTTGGTTGGTTGGTTGGTTTTTTGTTTTTGCCGGTTAGTTATTTAATTATTTTATTTTTTATTTAAATGGTTTAGTTGATTGGTTAGTTAATTCTTTGGCTGCTTGGTTTGATTAGCATCTACCACTTGTGATATTTTATGTGGGAGATAGATCATCTATGGATTTGCGCAGAATGTTATGATACCGATTCTTGAATCACTTAATCAATTAATCCAAGGATGGGCAAAAAAAATTTTTTTGTAAGGCCACATTGACAAATGTAAAGCTATTGGGGAAGGGGGGGCATATATATTATGTCCACTTTGTTTACAGCAAATCAATAAATTCACATTTCAGCATTACACTACGAAGGTCAAAGACTGTTTACAAAAATAGAAAATTACAAAGAAATTTCATCAAAAATGTTAAATCAATCATAACAGTACATGAAATTCTGTAAAATTCAACAAAATAACGTAAAAACAAAATAAAAATTTTATTTTTAAATGCCCTTGAGGGCCACATAATATCAGTTGCCGGGCCGCATGCGGCCCTGAATTAATCAATCAATAATTGATTCATGGATTGATGAAACCCGCCTAGCAGACAACATATCTAGAAATTGCTATAGCAAATAAATTCTTCTGTCCAGATCAATATATAGTTGCTCATATGTTGAATTAATGATTGGAAATGCTACTTTAATGTTGGTCTGGATTTACACAGAGAGAGCTTCCAGTATTGTTTGCCAATGGGAAACTGAAGTCCCCTCAAGATAAAGAGGGTCTGAAGAAACAGAAAAAATGGGCAGTTCCTGGCACAGCTATTGGCAATGCTGTCTTTATACCAGATAGGTGAGCTTTCCATGTCAGAAGAAATAAATTATAAATAATTAAAATACATATATATATATATATATATTTAATTACTTATAAATAATGTAATATATACAAGGAGGCTTCAAATGAAAACCTTGAAAGTGTGATAGATATTGCAATAACCAGCCATTGTCTTGTAACCTGTCAGTATTGTTGTTAAGGGTGTCAAGAGGACTAAGCATGGAACATCACAGTGCAGATGATCATGGTGGCATCATAAGAACAGTTTAAAGATGGCTGCCCCACTTTTGACATGCACAAAAGAGGAGCAGTATTCTGTTATCTGGTTTTTTTTAATCAATGAAGGGGTGAAACCTATAGAAATTCATTGGCAAATGAAGGTCCAGTATGGTGATGGATGCCTGACAATCCAGCAAGTCTATGAGTGGAATAGGACGTTTCAAAATAGTGTGACTTCTGTGACAGACTGTTCACGACTGGGTCAGACACACCAAGTAGTGATTCCAGAGTCGATCTTTCTACAGAAATCCAAGCATTTTATCAGCGCTGGAGGACTTGCTATGAACGCAGTGGTGGCAACATCGAAAAATTATACATTTGTTCTTTACTTTTTCAGAATACATTCACACACAAAAAAAACATTCAAGGTCTTAATTTGAAGCCCCCTTGTCATAGTGAGAGAAAGAACTCAGATATATAAGAATACTTCATTGCTAACATCACTCATACTGTGTGCTTCCATGCTGGAATAAAGTGAGTGGTTATTTCCTTATTTTGTGTGCTATATTTGTTTTTGTGTAGGATTCTGAGTTGAGTAAACAAACAAACCAGCATCACAGCACTTGGGACATTCCCATACATGGTCCACCCTAATCTGCAACAGCCAGCGAAGAGCCCCAATACTAATAGTAACAGTGGGGGGTCAGCATGGCTGAATGGATAAGAATGTGTGTTTTTTTTTTATCCGGTGTGCTGATGTTGAGGTAAGGGGTTCAACTCCTACACCAGTCAGTTGGACTAAAATGTTGACTTCTCGTCCTTGACTTGGGGATGTAAATTACAAGTACCTCTGAAGTCGGAGTGGTTTGCCTGATGACAAGGGACACTGGTAATAGGGAAAGCTAATCCACATGCAAAATTCAGTCCACTGCTACTAGAAGTAGTTTGTATGGACTAAGCTTGAGTCCAAAGCGAGTTAGCACCCCAAAAAAGATGGTAGCAGTTTGATTATGTGATCGCTTGGCCTTTCCTCGTAATGTAGGTTCGTAGAGGTCGGTGATGAGAGTAGGAATACTCTCAGGCTCTAGTTGAATTGATTGTTGTGGCTGTAGAGTCCAGCTAAGTCCCTATAAATGAAATGGAACAGTTACAGAGTTTTCAAAATCAAAACTATACCATGGTAAAATATCAAATCAATCCAGATTTGCATAAGTTGATCAATTTTAATTTTAATTATTTGTTATGAAATACGAAAAACAGCATTCTTAGGTCACATAATGAGAAGAGAGAAATTGGAAAACATCATGGCAACTGTAAAGATGATTGAGAGGAGACAGAGAGGCAGACCAAGAGAAATGATGCTGGATGGACTGAGACGGTGGCATGGAGGAATATCATCAACAGAGTTGATCCAAAACACTAAATACCAGCTGGCAGGGAACATGATGATGATGTTATGAAATTAGACATGAAAGTATTGGCAAGTCAGCCATGGGCACGTGTGATTGGTGCCCCAGACAACAAGTCACATATTGGCAAGTAAGCCATGGGCACGTATGATTGGTGTCATACACTGGCAAGGCAGCCATGGGCACGTATTGATTGGTGTCCCAGACAGCAGGTCACATACTGGCAAGGCAGCCATGGGCATGTGTGATTGGTGCCCCAGACAGCAGGTCACACACTGGCAAGTCAAACATGGGCACGTGTGATTGGTGCCCCAGACAGCAGGTCACACACTGGCAAGTCAGCTTGGGCATGTATGACTGGTGCCCCAGACAGCAGGTCAATTACCCCAAGACTGCCACATATCTCGACAAACCTTCTGGCCTAGAGAAACAATAGTGGAAGATAAACTTTAAAGATCACTGCGAGAACTAAAGAAACAAAATGGAAATTTTTAAAAAGGACAACATTGTAGATATGAAAAATGTCATTCAAGTGAGGAGGAGAAAGAGAAGAAGCAGCAGCAACAGGAGGAGGTCATTATAGTATTTATGTTGCAGGAAGCGCGCGCACGCACGCGCACACACACACACACACACACACACACCACCACACACACACACACACACACACACACACACACACACACACACACACACACACACACACACACACACACACACACACCCACACCACACACCACACACACACACACACACACACACACACACACACAAAAACACTACACATGTGCCTACACACATGCATGCACACATAATAATCACCATCAGGTGCCATGCCTATAAAAACCGAAGTTTCGGACCAGGTCTGTGTTCTTGTTCCAGTTATGCCATGTGGCCAAGTCATTCAGACATTTAAGTCTCTTTGTCTTTCCCTTCCTCCTTTCCCATCAAGTTTGCCAGCTGTCACTAAGTTTTCAAGTCTATTTCTCCTCATAACATGCCCAAAAACTTCTACATTACATTGCAGTATGAACTCAGCTTCCATTCAATAAAAATAATTGTCCCCAGACAGTTTCCTGCTATGGGGCAGTGATATGATTGGGCCATCACATTTTGTAGGCCTGGATGCACGGAGAAATAGGAAGCCAATGGTTTCCTCACTTTAGCAGGTAATGAGCTCAGGCATCAAACCCTCTTCTGCTCATGACATTATCAGCACAGTTTTCTCACAACTTTCTAATGCACCCACTGCTTCCACCCTCGAACAACTAATTACATCCATGTTATGTAGTGTTAAATCATTGTGTGTGTGTGTGTGTGTGTGTGCTGGTGGGCAGGCGGGTGCATAGTTGGGTGTGTGCGTGCGTGAATGTGCACATACATACAATCGTCCATGAGTGCTTGCGTGCGCAGACATATGTGTGATCATCTTTGTGTGTAAACAGACATATGTACCCCAGAGACGCGTCTTTGTCTCTGCATCTGTTTTTATTTTTACATAAATTAAATTGGTATCCTAAGAAGAAAAATCTGGCACTGACACTTGACAAGGAAGTTTAAATTTCTGCTTTTTTTCTGTTTAGATTCATGTTCTCAGACCCTGTAGAGAATGAAGATGGGGACTTTAAAGGAAAAGATGATCTTGAACATCGTAAAACTTCAGAACAGGAGAGGAATCGAGTCACTTGGAACATGGAGAGAAGATGTTACATACAATCATCAGCACTTAAAAAGTAAGTCATTCTTCCTGACAATCTGGTATCTTTGTACATGAAACTGGTTATTATATTTTCTGTCCTAGAGAGTTGTAGCTTTAACTTTAGCTGCCCAAGGAGGTGAACGGTGAAGAAATAAATGTTTAGATCTTGGGGAATTAAAATAACTATGCTGTGGGACATAAGGAGTTAAAGTAATAAATAGGATAGAGTGAGATAATGTAACAAAAATATGTAAGTCTTTATTGCTTATTAAATTGTTATGCAGGGTGGTCAAACACATACCCAACTGGATTGACAAGATAATACACAAAGATGATGGGAACCTGGCCAAGCCGACACAACACAAAACTCCTACGTAATCTATTGGACAGCACATTATAGAAACTGGCCGCGTGATTGATAGAGACAATGCGTTTCGCATGTTGTTTAACACATAAAATAGTCGCTTGTTAAAGATCGTAGAAGCCATTATGATTAATCTGCATAGGCCAGTTCTGTGCAAACAGAAAGACCACCACGTTCTCTCACCACGTTTCTCCCCAACGGGCTTCGACAGACAAACATGTTATGAACATAAAAATACAGGAATAACAATCGTTTGGCCTTACCTAGTTCCAGAATCAGATTCTCACTACTACCGGTCGAAGCGCTTGTTCAACAGACTAAATGTTTTGTGGGAACTATTATTGTTTTAAGTAATCTGCTTGTAAAAGGTTTGCCTTTCGAACATCTCATTTAGCCCCGATCGTTGTCTGCGATTTCATGCGGAAGAGTGAGACTGATAGTGGAACTAGGATTAGCAAGTGGTTGTTTCCGGGCCCGGTTGTCTGTTGGCTTGTAGTTGGCCAGGATAAGTAAGCCAAACGTAAATTACTACTTTAACCATAAATAAATACATACTAAGTAAATATAATATTAATGTAAGCATATTTCTAATGAATATTAGATTACAGGCAAGTTGAGTAGGCTTGACAAAGGCTTTGCCATAGAGGGTCTGGCCGTTTCTCGCTCTTTGCTGCATGGAGGTAAGATGCTGAGCCGGCAGCACATGTAGCCTACCTTGTGAGCATTGCTAAAGGTGAAAAAGCATCCCAATTGCACGTAATGGTTACGATGCAAGACTGTATAAAAAACTCATTGAGGGAGTATAGTCAAAGGTGGGGAAACATCTCATTAACACAAAATGGAATGCTTAGCTAGCGAATCCAATACCTGGAAGTCCAGAGTGAAAGCTAACTGAGTGGATGTTGTCTCATTAACACGAAATGGAGCGCTTGGCTAGCAAATCCATCACATGGAAGTTTGAAGTGAATAGCTGCAGAGTTGATGTCGCCTGCAGACTAATGTAGAAAAACGTCTCAATAGCATGAAATGGAATGCTTGGCTAGCGAATTCATTATGTGGAAGTCCGAAGTGAAAGCTTGCTGAGTGGATATCATCTGCAGACAGACCGTTCCTAGTTTGTGCGGGGAGCGGCCAGGGGTGAACGAAATACCCAATATATGGAAGTGAGGAATTACAGCAGCCTTGAGCAGGACATGGTGATTTCTTGGGTGAGCCCAGTCACAGAGCACTATGTGCCGGCTATGCAATTATGGAAGCCTCCTTGGATGGCGGAAAATGCCTATGGACTGCCCCTGCCTTCCCTTGAGGGCTGACCATAAAGTCTTTGGCCATTCTAACTTGACCAGCAGAGTGTGGATGACACCAAAGCAGTAAGAGTCGAATGTCCCTTGAAACCACGGGAAGGCAAATGCGTTTACCAAACGCTCACTGAAGTCGGATGTGCCGGCCTAAGGGCACAAATAAAACAGGCACAATGCAAAAACGTCCGAGTGAAATGTCCCTCAGAACAGCTCTGGCTTTCTTGTCTTCCAGCCAGAACAGCTCTGACTATCTTGTCTTCTGGCCAGAACAGCTCTGACTATCTTGTCTTCCAGGCAAGCATTAGTACACATCCAAACCGAAAGCTCGCTGAGTGGAAGACATCTGCAGACAGACCGTTCCTGGTTTGTGCAGGAAGTGGCCCGTGGCGAACGAAATGCCTAATACAAGGAAGTGAGGAATTAAAGCAGCCATGTGCAGGACGTGGTGATTACTTGGGTGAGTCCAGTTCCTGAATGCTATGCACCAGCTCTGCACTTATGGAAACCTCCTTGGATGGCGGAAAATGCCAATGGACTGCCCTTGCCTTCCATTTATGGCTGACCATGAAGTCTTTGACCATTCTAACTTGACCAACTGGGATGTGGATGGCACCACAACAGTGAGAGTCCCCCAGGAATGCTAACCTGATTAAAAACACATGCAAAAGTCGGATGTGTTGGCCTAAGGATTTTGGCCCAAGGATGCATAACGAGACACACCGCAATTACACCTGAAAAAAAACACTCCGGATGAACACAGACGAAGAAGAAGAAGAAGAAGAAGAAGAAGAAGAAGAAGAAGAAGAAGAAGAAGAAGAAGAAGAATACTGTTTATTAATTTTAATACTGTTATTATTTGTTACCATCAGCTTCCAAGATATAATAACAAAGAATCACTACTGGCCTATTGAGGTCATTCGACTTCCACAGGCATCAGCAGGAAAAGGAAAGAAGGTCAGTATGTTTCCACTTTATCGCAACTGTTAATGGATAGGTCCTTCTAGATCTAGACCTGTGTGGCTCTTGGATAGTCATCTATTAGTTTTGAATCATATAGATTTGAATTGTGTAGATTTAAATTGTATAGGTTTAGTAACAGATCAGACACTAAGCATGTTTTGCTTTGGATGCAGTTAATCTCATAGAAAGAATGACATTTGCCAGGCTATTTTTCTTTCATCATTGTGAACTGTTTAAAATGCAACACACTATCTGGCAAAAGTCTAAGCTTGATAGGATAAGATAAGGGAGCCAACAAACTGGCGCTGATGGAACTCATAAACCCTGGAAGGAAATCCATCTACCTGTAAGAGAACTGACATATAGAGATGTAGATTTTTTAAAAAAAAAAGACTAACCTAGCCTGTGTATAATATCTTTAATGTTTGATTGGTCTGAGCATTGTAAAGAAATCTGGCTATATATTTTAAACATGCAGCAAAGTAAATATAGTATCTTTGAAAGTAATCTATATAAAATAATATGAAGTGATGCGGCTTTACAGAACACAAGTTACTTTGTGTTATTTTATATTGCTTACATTTCTACAGCTTTGCAGCAATTCGACTAATTTTAATTATACTGTGAAAATAATACGCTTTTGCTATTTTTCATTGATGTGATTGTTCTCCTTGGAGCCTGATGCACTCTTTTGGTTGGCTGCTTTTTTTCTGCAACATTTCAGCTCAAACACCCCCCCCCCCCCCCCCCCCCCCCCCCCAATATCCTTCTTTAGTGATAGCGAAATAGACCGTGACACATGTCCATGTTACCACAGGAAAAGTAATTGTTGACTGCCTTTGTGCCACAGGTTCTTCATACTGTTTAATCTCTGCATTACTGTGGCCAGCCTGCGTCTGGTTTCTTTTGAAAACTTCTAGTGTTGTTGATTATGGAGCCACGATATTCAAAGTTTGTGACATGTTCACTTTTCTTCATTATTGATTGTGATCTTTGGTTTGTATGTAGTTTTTTATTTAAAAAGGCAAGTCCTGAAACAATTTCCTGCTATGGATCTGTGATGTGGTAGAACCATCAGATTTTGTAGGCTTGGATGCACGGAGGGATTGGGTGGCCAGTCTTCCCCTCTGTTGGTGGATGATGATCACTGGCATCGTACCTCATCTGACCACACTCATGGCATTATCATGTAACTATCTATCAACTTCACCAACACACCCCCTAATGATGTAGTTTTGTCCATTATTTTTGTTTTGTTTAATTTCAGAAAAAGATTTTGATTTTCACTGTGTCCATCTAAATATTAGTGATTGTTATTTAACAAGCTATTTATGACTCAATAGATAACTATAATAAAGGAAATTGGATTTAGCAAATAATATATGACAGACTAAAGATATTGTTTTTATAACAAGCTATTTATTTGAAATTATAGTCTAGTTTCTCATTGTTACATGTTGACTATGTTTACTTGAGCAGGTGTGAATACACTCATGCTATTTTTCATTGTCGTGATTGTTTTCCATGGGATCTGATGCACACATGTCTAACTTAAAAGAGTTAAGCTCCTATCTAATACTCTGAGTGTTTTAGTTGTTTGCCAGTTCCTATAACTATCATGTGCCTTGCCAAATGGTATAGATGTCCATAGATCTTGGTCTTTGGTGCTCTTGATCAGTTCTATTGGTGATATTCCTGCATGTAACCATCTTAAGTGTTCTTGATCAGTTCTATTGGTGATATTCCTTCATGAGACCCATCTTAGGTGTTCTTGATTTGTTCTAGTGGTGATATTCCTGCATGTGACCATGTTAGACCTTCCTGCATCATTTGTCATGGCCTGTTTCTTCTATCACTGATCCTTGCAGTTGTCACAATGTTTTCCCATTGTCCCTCTTATCTTTTTGTTGCCACAGAACATTGTTTGTCTCTGTATGTTTCTAGAACTGTCAAAGCAATGGTTAGTCACTCTGGCAGCCCAAGGTATTCACATTCATCTGAGAAACCACATCTCCGTTGCTGCCAAGCTCTTCCCAATTTGTTCATTCACATTCCAAGATTCACTGCGATATAGCAAAACAGATTTGATATCTTCTTCTTCTTCTTCTGCGTTCATCTGGATTTTTTTTTCCGGACGTGACTGCGTTGTGCCTGTTTGCAGCAGAGCTGCGTTCTTGCGCCGTTAGGCCGACACATCCGACTTCTGTGGGCATTTGTTGACCGGGTTAACCTTCCCAGGGATTTGATATAATATTTCGATACTCTCTTGCTAGTGAGATTGTCTTGTTACATAAGATACTTTTCAGCTTATGAAATGCAGATTTTACTTTTCCTATTCTGTTCTTAATCTCAGCTTACATACATAGTGTAATGTTGCATTATGGAAAATGCCTGCAACAATTGTGAGTTTCTTAGAAAAGGAAGTAAAAAGTAAATGAACATGTTGTCTTTTTCTTATTTACAGGATGAAGAGGCAGGCATTTCATTCCACGGACTGGCTCTGATAAACCTGAGTTCCCTCCTCTATCCAGGAGGTACGTCCTTATGTGTGGTGATGAAGCCTGTGTAGCCGCAGTGATTTTTGATCCTATCTCTGACAGATTGCTGTACATCTATATCTAGATGTTATCTTTCCATTTGTTTCACTGTCATTTCTTGTGTTTTGCCTTCAACCTTTCTTTTCAGAATGAATTTTATAAGTCTTATGTCTTTTAATGTGACCTAAATTTTTTATTTATCTCTGTTTTTGTTCATTTGATCAGGATTAATTTTATTTCTGTGTGCTTCATGACAAATATATTTGTTTGTTTTTATTACCATGAACTGAAGTGGCTACACATACATTTGTTTGTTTTTATTTCCATGAACTAAAATGGCTACCTATATATTTGTTTGTTGTTATTTTCATGAACTGAAGCGACTAACTATACATTTGTTCATTTTTATTTTTCAACTGAAGTTACTGCCTATACATTTGTTTGTTTTTATTTCCATGAACTATTATAATAGTCTCTTGAGTCTGTTATGTATGGAAAACTCTGCCAATTTCACATTCTGATATTATAGTTATCTCTTGAATCTGCTATGTATGGACAACTTTGCAAATTCCCCATTCTGTTATTGTAATCTCTCGGGTCTCTCATGTTTTGGACAACTTAGCTAATTTCACATTCTGTTATAGTAGTTATCTGAGTCTGTTATATATGGACAATTTTGCTAATTTCACTTTCTGTTATTGTAGTAGTCTCTTGAATCTGTCATGTATGGACAGCTTTGCTAATTTCACATTCTGTTATTGGTGTAATCTATTGAGTCAGTCAATATGGACAACTTTGCTAATTTCACATTTTATTATTGTAGCTACCTCTTGAGTCTGTCATATCTGGACAACTTTGCTAATTTTACATTCTGTTAAGTAGTAGACTCTTGAGTCTGTCATCTATGGATAACTTTGCTAATTTCACATTCTGTTATTGTAGTTATCTTTTGAGTCTGTCATTTATAGATAACTTTGCTAATTTCACATTCTGTTATTGTAGTAGTCTTTTGAGTCTGTCATTTATGGATAACTTTGCTAATTTCACATTCTGTTATTGTAGTAGTCTTTTGAGTCTGTCATTTATGGATAACTTTGCTAATTTCACATTCTGTTATTGTAGTAGTCTTTTGAGTCTGTCATTTATAGATAACTTTGCTAATTTCACATTCTGTTAATGTAGCTATCTCTTGAGTCTGTCATTTATAGATAACTTTGCTAATTTCACATTCTGTTATTGTAGTAGTCTTTTGAGTCTGTCATTTATGGATAACTTTGCTAATTTCACATTCTGTTATTGTAGTAGTCTTTTGAGTCTGTCATTTATGGATAACTTTGCTAATTTCACATTCTGTTATTGTAGTAGTCTTTTGAGTCTGTCATTATAGATAACTTTGCTAATTTCACATTCTGTTATTGTAGTAGTCTTTTGAGTCTGTCATTTATAGATAACTTTGCTAATTTCACATTCTGTTATTGTAGTAGTCTCTTGAGTCTGTCATTTATAGATAACTTTGCTAATTTCACATTCTGTTATTGTAGTAGTCTTTTGAGTCTGTCATTTATAGATAACTTTGCTAATTTCACATTCTGTTATTGTAGTAGTCTCTTGAGTCTGTCATTTATAGATAACTTTGCTAATTTCACATTCTGTTATTGTAGTAGTCTTTTGAGTCTGTCATTTATAGATAACTTTGCTAATTTCACATTCTGTTAATGTAGCTATCTCTTGAGTCTGTCGTGTCTGGACATCTTTGCTTATTTCAAATTCTGTTATTGGTGTAATCTATTGAGTCGGTCATGTATTGACAACTTTGCTAATTTCACATTCTTTATTGTAGTAGTCTCTTGAGTCTATCATATATGGACAACTTTGCTAATTTCACATTCTTTATTGTAATAGTCTCTTGAGTCTATCATATATGGACAACTTTGCTAATTTCACATTCTGTTATTGTAGTAGTCTCTTGAGTCTGTCATTTATAGATAACTTTGCTAATTTCACATTCTGTTATTGTAGTAGTCTTTTGAGTCTGTCATTTATAGATAACTTTGCTAATTTCACATTCTGTTATTGTAGTAGTCTCTTGAGTCTGTCATTTATAGATAACTTTGCTAATTTCACATTCTGTTATTGTAGTAGTCTTTTGAGTCTGTCATTTATGGACAACTTTGCTAATTTCACATTCTGTTAATGTAGTTATCTCTTGAGTCTGTCGTGTCTGGACAACTTTGCTTATTTCAAATTCTGTTATTGGTGTAATCTATTGAGTCGGTCATGTATTGACAACTTTGCTAATTTCACATTCTTTATTGTAGTAGTCTCTTGAGTCTATCATATATGGACAACTTTGCTAATTTCACATTCTTTATTGTAATAGTCTCTTGAGTCTATCATATATGGACAACTTTGCTAATTTCACATTCTGTTATTGTAGTAGTCTCTTGAGTCTGTCATTTATAGATAACTTTGCTAATTTCACATTCTGTTATTGTAGTAGTCTTTTGAGTCTGTCATTTATAGATAACTTTGCTAATTTCACATTCTGTTATTGTAGTAGTCTCTTGAGTCTGTCATTTATAGATAACTTTGCTAATTTCACATTCTGTTATTGTAGTAGTCTTTTGAGTCTGTCATTTATAGATAACTTTGCTAATTTCACATTCTGTTAATGTAGCTATCTCTTGAGTCTGTCGTGTCTGGACATCTTTGCTTATTTCAAATTCTGTTATTGGTGTAATCTATTGAGTCGGTCATGTATTGACAACTTTGCTAATTTCACATTCTTTATTGTAGTAGTCTCTTGAGTCTATCATATATGGACAACTTTGCTAATTTCACATTCTGTTATTGTAGTAGTCTTTTGAGTCTGTCATTTATAGATAACTTTGCTAATTTCACATTCTGTTATTGTAGTAGTCTTTTGAGTCTGTCATTTATAGATAACTTTGCTAATTTCACATTCTGTTAATGTAGCTATCTCTTGAGTCTGTCGTGTCTGGACATCTTTGCTTATTTCAAATTCTGTTATTGGTGTAATCTATTGAGTCGGTCATGTATTGACAACTTTGCTAATTTCACATTCTTTATTGTAGTAGTCTTTTGAGTCTGTCATTTATAGATAACTTTGCTAATTTCACATTCTGTTATTGTAGTAGTCTTTTGAGTCTGTCATTTATAGATAACTTTGCTAATTTCACATTCTGTTATTGTAGTAGTCTTTTGAGTCTGTCATTTATAGATAACTTTGCTAATTTCACATTCTGTTATTGTAGTAGTCTTTTGAGTCTGTCATTTATAGATAACTTTGCTAATTTCACATTCTGTTAATGTAGCTATCTCTTGAGTCTGTCGTGTCTGGACATCTTTGCTTATTTCAAATTCTGTTATTGGTGTAATCTATTGAGTCGGTCATGTATTGACAACTTTGCTAATTTCACATTCTTTATTGTAGTAGTCCTCTTGAGTCTATCATATATGGACAACTTTGCTAATTTCACATTCTTTATTGTAATAGTCTCTTGAGTCTATCATATATGGACAACTTTGCTAATTTCACATTCTTTATTGTAGTAGTCTCTTGAGTCTATCATATATGGACAACTTTGCTAATTTCACATTCTTTATTGTAGTAGTCTTTTGAGTCTATCATATATGGACAACTTTGCTAATTTCACATTCTTTATTGTAGTAGTCTCTTGAGTCTATCATATATGGACAACTTTGCTAATTTCACATTCTTTATTGTAATAGTCTCTTGAGTCTATCATATATGGACAACTTTGCTAATTTCACATTCTTTATTGTAGTAGTCTCTTGAGTCTATCATATATGGACAACTTTGCTAATTTCACATTCTTTATTGTAGTAGTCTCTTGAGTCTATCATATATGGACAACTTTGCTAATTTCACATTCTGTTATTGTAGTAGTCTTTTGAGTCTGTCATTTATAGATAACTTTGCTAATTTCACATTCTGTTAATGTAGCTATCTCTTGAGTCTGTCGTGTCTGGACATCTTTGCTTATTTCAAATTCTGTTATTGGTGTAATCTATTGAGTCGGTCATGTATTGACAACTTTGCTAATTTCACATTCTTTATTGTAGTAGTCTCTTGAGTCTATCATATATGGACAACTTTGCTAATTTCACATTCTTTATTGTAATAGTCTCTTGAGTCTATCATATATGGACAACTTTGCTAATTTCACATTCTTTATTGTAGTAGTCTCTTGAGTCTATCATATATGGACAACTTTGCTAATTTCACATTCTTTATTGTAGTAGTCTTTTGAGTCTATCATATATGGACAACTTTGCTAATTTCACATTCTTTATTGTAGTAGTCTCTTGAGTCTATCATATATGGACAACTTTGCTAATTTCACATTCTTTATTGTAATAGTCTCTTGAGTCTATCATATATGGACAACTTTGCTAATTTCACATTCTTTATTGTAGTAGTCTCTTGAGTCTATCATATATGGACAACTTTGCTAATTTCACATTCTTTATTGTAGTAGTCTCTTGAGTCTATCATATATGGATAACTTTGCTAATTTCACATTCTGTTATTGTAGTAGTCTTTTGAGTCTGTCATTTATAGATAACTTTGCTAATTTCACATTCTGTTATTGTAGTAGTCTTTTGAGTCTGTCATTTATAGATAACTTTGCTAATTTCACATTCTGTTAATGTAGCTATCTCTTGAGTCTGTCATATATGGATAACTTTGCTAATTTCACATTCTGTTAATGTAGCTATCTCTTGAGTCTATCATATATGGATAACTTTGCTAATTTCACATTCTGTTATTGTAGCTATCTCTTGAGTCTATCATATATGGATAACTTTGCTAATTTCACATTCTGTTAATGTAGCTATCTCTTGAGTCTATCATATATGGATAACTTTGCTAATTTCACATTCTGTTATTGTAGCTATCTCTTGAGTCTGTCATATATGGATAACTTTGCTAATTTCACATTCTGTTATTGTACTAGTCTCTTGAGTCTATCATATATGGATAACTTTGCTAATTTCACATTCTGTTATTGTAGCTATCTCTTGAGTCTATCATTATATGGATAACTTTGCTAATTTCACATTCTGTTAATGTAGCTATCTCTTGAGTCTATCATTATAGGATAACTTTGCTAATTTCACATTCTGTTAATGTAGCTATCTCTTGAGTCTATCATATATGGATAACTTTGCTAATTTCACATTCTGTTATGTAGCTATCTCTTGAGTCTATCATATATGGATAACTTTGCTAATTTCACATTCTGTTAATGTAGCTATCTCTTGAGTCTGTCATTTATAGATAACTTTGCTAATTTCACATTCTGTTAATGTAGCTATCTCTTGAGTCTGTCATTTATAGATAACTTTGCTAATTTCACATTCTGTTAATGTAGCTATCTCTTGAGTCTATCATATATGGATAACTTTGCTAATTTCACATTCTGTTATTGTAGTAGTCTTTTGAGTCTGTCATTTATAGATAACTTTGCTAATTTCACATTCTGTTAATGTAGCTATCTCTTGAGTCTGTCATTTATAGATAACTTTGCTAATTTACATTCTTTATGTAGTATCTCTTGAGTCTATCATATATGGATAACTTTGCTAATTTCACATTCTTTTGTATAGTCTCTTGAGTCTATCATATAGGATAACTTTGCTAATTTCACATTCTATTATTTGTGAGTTTATTGATTTATAATTAACTTTGTAATTTACATTCTGTTATGTATATTTGAGTCTGTCAATTTGATAACTTTGCTAATTTCACATTCTTTAATGAGCTATCTCTTGAGTTTCATTTAATAACTTTGCTAATTTCACATTCTGTTAATGTAGCTTCTCTTGAGTTATCATATATGGATATTTGCTAATTTCACATTCTGTTTGTATTTTGACAACTTGTATTTAGATAACTTTGCTAATTTACTTTGTTAATTAGCTATTCTATTATCTTTATATACTTTGGTAATTTCATTTGTAATTTGTATCATATCTGTTATTTAGATATCTTTTGAGTCTCTTATGTAATTTGCTAATTCACATTCTGTTATTTAGATACTTTGGTTTCATTTTGATAACTTTGCTAATTTATTCTTATGTAGTACTTTGATCTTTTTAATTAGTAATTGCTAATTTCACATTTGTTAATTTGCTATTTCCATTCTGTCATTTATGATAACTTTGCTAATTCACATTCTGTTATTTGCTATCTCTTGAGTCTATTGTATGGATAATTTGAATTTCATTATTGTAATGTGCTATCTTTGAGTCTGTCAATTGATAACTTTGCTAATTTCACATTCTGGTTATGTAGCTATCTTGAGTCTATCATATATGGAAACTTTCTAATTTCACATTCTTTAATTTGCTATTTCCTTTCTTTATTAGATACTTTGCAATTTCATTTATTTGCTTTTATGTCTATTTTAGTACTTTAGCTAATTTAATTCTATTTATTTATTTTATGTGTATCTCTTGAGTCTTCATTTATGATAACTTTGCTAATTTACATTCTGTTAATGTAGCTATCTCTTGAGTCTGTCATTTAGTAACTTTGCTTTCACATTCTGTTATGTAGTATCTTTGCTTTCATTATGATAATTTGCTATTTCACTTCATTTAATGTAGCTATTCTACTTCATATATTGTATTTGTAATTTATCTTATTTATGTAGCTTTCTGATTTCAATTTTGTTATTTATGCTAATTTAATTTTAATGTAGTACTTTGAGTCTCTCATTTGTATAACTTTGCTAATTTCACATTCTGTTATTAGCTACTTTTGAGTTTCCCTTATGGATAATTTAATATTACTTTTATTGATATCTCTTGATTTCAATTTGGATTAACTTTGCTAATTTTTAATTTGTTATTGTAGAAACTTTGCTATTTCACTTCTTAATGTAACTTCTTTCAGTTCTGTTATGTAGATAACTTGCTAATTTCACATTTGTTATTTGTATTTCAGTTTTGTTATTTAAGATACTTTGACTTCATTTGTAATTTGCTAATTTCTTCAGTTTTGTCATGTAGTATCTTTGCTATTTATTCTGTTAATTTGTAATCTATTTGGTTGTCATTATGAAACTTTGCTTTATTATATTGTATTTCATTGTTAAAGTATTACTTTGAATTTCAATTTATGTAGTATCTTTTGAGTTCTCATTATAGTACTTTGCTAATTTACATTCTTTATTGTGTATTTTGACTGTCATTTATATAACTTGCTAATTTCACATTCTGTTAATGTAGCTATCTCTTGAAGTCTGTCATATCTGGATAACTTTGCTAATTTCACATTCTGTTAATGTAGCTATCTCTTGAGTCTATCATATATGGATAACTTTGCTAATTTCACATTCTGTTAATGTAGCTATCTCTTGAGTCTATCATATATGGATAACTTGCTAATTTCACATTCTGTTAATGTAGCTATCTCTTGAGTCTGTCATTTATAGATAACTTTGCTAATTTCACATTCTTTATTGTAATAGTCTCTTGAGTCTATCATATATGGATAACTTTGCTAATTTCACATTCTGTTATTGTAGTAGTCTCTTGAGTCTGTCATTTTATAGATAACTTTGCTAATTTTCACATTCTGTTATTGTAGGTCAAGTCTTTTTGAGTCTGTCCATTTATAGATAACTTTGCTAATTTACATTCTGTTAACTGTAGCTATCTTCTTGAGTCTGTCATTTATAGGACAACTGTGCTAACTTTCATCATTCTGTTATGTAGTAGTCTTTTGAGTCTGTCATTTCATACGGATTAACTTTGGCTCATTTCACCTTCTGTTATTGTAGCTATCTCATTGAGTCTGTCGTGTCTGGACATCTTTGTTTATTTCAAATTTCTGTTCTTGGTGTACTCTATTTGAGTCGGTCCATTGTAATGACAACTTTGCTTAATTCACATTCTTTTCATGTTAGTAGTCTCTTGAGTCTATCATATATGGACAACTTTGCTAATTTCCCATTCTGTTATTGTAGTAGTCCTTTTGAGTCTGTCATTTATAGGATAACTTTGCTAATTTCACATTCTGTTATTGTAGCTAGTCTTTTGAGTCTGTCATTATAGATACCTTTGCTAATTTCACATTCTGTTATTGTAGTAGTCTCTTGAGTCTGTCATTTATAGATAACTTTGCTAATTTCACATTCTGTTATTGTAGTAGTCTTTTGAGTCTGT
The DNA here is from genome assembly GCA_014155875.1 of Cepaea nemoralis. NCBI lineage: Eukaryota > Metazoa > Mollusca > Gastropoda > Stylommatophora > Helicidae > Cepaea > Cepaea nemoralis. The sequence continues at coordinate 37,820 of JACEFZ010019492.1, forward strand.
CATTTATAGATAACTTTGCTAATTTCACATTCTGTTAATGTAGCTATCTCTTGAGTCTGTCGTGTATGGACATCTTTGCTTATTTTCAAATTCTGTTATTGGTGTAATCTATTGAGTCGGTCATGTATTGACAACTTTGCTAATTTCACATTCTTTATTGTAGTAGTCTTTTGAGTCTATCATATATGGACAACTTTGCTAATTTCACATTCTGTTATTGTAGTAGTCTTTTGAGTCTGTCATTTATAGATAACTTTGCTAATTTCACATTCTGTTAATGTAGCTATCTCTTGAGTCTGTCGTGTATGGACATCTTTGCTATTTCAAATTCTGTTATTGGTGTAATCTATTGAGTCGGTCATTTATTGACAACTTTGCTAATTTCACATTCTTTATTGTAGTAGTCTTTTGAGTCTGTCATTTATAGATAACTTTGCTAATTTCACATTCTGTTATGTAGTAGTCTCTTTGAGTCTGTCATTATAGATAACTTTGCTAATTTCACATTCTGTTATTGTAGTAGTCTTTTGAGTCTGTCATTTATAGATAACTTTGCTAATTTCACATTCTGTTAATGTAGCTATCTCTTGAGTCTGTCGTGTCTGGACATCTTTGCTTATTTCAAATTCTGTTATTGGTGTAATCTATTGAGTCGGTCATGTATTGACAACTTTGCTAATTTCACATTCTTTATTGTAGTAGTCTCTTGAGTCTATCATATATGGACAACTTTGCTAATTTCACATTCTTTATTGTAATAGTCTCTTGAGTCTATCATATATGGACAACTTTGCTAATTTCACATTCTTTATTGTAATAGTCTCTTGAGTCTATCATATATGGACAACTTAGCTAATTTCACATTCTGTTATAGTAGTTATCTGAGTCTGTTATATATGGACAATTTTGCTAATTTCACTTTCTGTTATTGTAGTAGTCTCTTGAATCTGTCATGTATGGACAGCTTTGCTAATTTCACATTCTGTTATTGGTGTAATCTATTGAGTCAGTCAATATGGACAACTTTGCTAATTTCACATTTTATTATTGTAGCTACCTCTTGAGTCTGTCATATCTGGACAACTTTGCTAATTTTACATTCTGTTAAGTAGTAGACTCTTGAGTCTGTCATCTATGGATAACTTTGCTAATTTCACATTCTGTTATTGTAGTAGTCTTTTGAGTCTGTCATTTATAGATAACTTTGCTAATTTCACATTCTTTATTGTAGTAGACTCTTGAGTCTGTCATTTATGGACAACTTTGCTAATTTCACATTCTGTTATTGTAGTAGTCTTTTGAGTCTGTCATTTATAGATAACTTTGCTAATTTCACATTCTGTTATTGTAGTAGTCTCTTGAGTCTGTCATTTATGGACAACTTTGCTAATTTCACATTCTGTTAATGTAGCTATCTCTTGAGTCTGTCGTGTCTGGACATCTTTGCTTATTTCAAATTCTGTTATTGGTGTAATCTATTGAGTCGGTCATGTATTGACAACTTTGCTAATTTCACATTCTTTATTGTAGTAGTCTCTTGAGTCTATCATATATGGACAACTTTGCTAATTTCACATTCTTTATTGTAATAGTCTCTTGAGTCTATCATATATGGACAACTTTGCTAATTTCACATTCTGTTATTGTAGTTATCTCTTGAGTCTGTCATCTATGGATAACTTTGCTAATTCCACATTCTGTTATTGTAGTTATCTCTTGAGTCTGTCATCTATGGATAACTTTGCTAATTCCACATTCTGTTATTGTAGTTATCTCTTGAGTCTGTCATCTATGGATAACTTTGCTAATTCCACATTCTGTTATTGTAGTTATCTCTTGAATCTGTCATGTATGGACAACTTTGCTAATTTTACATTCTGTTATTATAGTAGTCTCGTGAGTCTGCCGTGTATGGTCAATATCCACACTTTGTTATTGTAGTAGTCTTCTTAGTCTACAGTGACATGGATAAAATATTTTAAAAATGAGTTGGCAACTGTTGAGCTAATACTGGAGTTAAAAAAACCTAAAATATAACTCAGAAGCTTGTCTAAAGAAAAAACACAAACAGATACAAAAGATCGTGTTGTCAACAATAGTCTTTATCAATGAACGAGAAAAACAAAAGGCAAGAATACTTTCCTGAGGATTTAAAGAAGGAAATTATATCAAATGAAAAACTAGGAATGGAAAATGGATATGTGAAACAAGAACGGAATGTGGAAACTGAAGCCACACAGAAATCAATCGGAGAATAGATGCATGCTTATCGATATATACTTACATCATTGTATTGTCACACTTTCTTGAGTATACCATAGCATGGATCTCATCTCTTCTCATCAGGTTGCTCTTGTACCTTGTGGTGTCGAGGTGAAACATAAACAGCGCAGAATACCCATTTAATAACTTTGTTACTTCCACATTCTGTTATTGTAGCGGTCAGTTGTGTTTGCATAGCATGGAACTTTTGGTTAATTCCACTTTATTTAATATTTGCAGTCTCTCGCGTCAAGGGAGCTTTCAGAGTGTATAGTTATTCTGATCATGTGCTATTTGAAAAAGTAAGGGTTTCTGTGGTTATTTATTTTTGCAAATATGCAATTTGATCAAATGTTTTTGTCTGTCATGTGTTATTTCAAATGTGCCGCTTGATAAATTAAGTATTTTTGTCATATGTTTATACAAATTTGTTATTTGAAAAGGTTATTATTTCTTTACCGTATGTTGTTGTTTTGTTTTGTTTTTCAAATATGTTGCTTTATAAATGATTCCTGGTGTCATATATTTATGGAAATTGGCTGCTTTAAAAGAAAGTATTTCTGTAGCTGTTTTCATTCAGACGTACTGTTTGACAAAGTCAGTATTTATTGACTATAATGTTGATGTATTCGAACAGATAGATGTCAGATTGAACAACAAATATCAGAGTGCTAAAAGCATTCAGATTTTATGTGTGAGCTAACACATGATTGTGAAACTTGGACATGTAACAAATCAGCTGAAAAGCACATATAAGTGCCACATAATTTATTTTATTTTAAATAACAATACAGGACCCCAGTTTAGGTCCTGTAATTGGCTGAGTACACTTTAGACCATCCGTGTGGCATGGTGGTTGTAGAAAATATACAAGCGTTAAATAGGTTTGGAACCTATGACAGATCTAGTAAACTGGTCGGGAATTTACTTGATCTTAGACAATACTGCTCACAAATCTTGGAGGAAATTGAAGAAAAGGTGCTAGTCACAGGCGTTGGAACTTCAATTACTTCTCCCCATGATACTTAACGAGATAAGTGGAAGACAGCTACAACAACAATGGTACTAAACATTCAGTGAATGGTCAAGAGAACAAACAGATCTGTGTAACAAGGTTGATTTTATTAAGAGAATTGCAACTGAGGAAAATTAAGAAGCAGAAGTATGTGTAACGAACTGGCCAATGGAACAATAAGTATCTGTATTCTTCAACATCTTCGAAGGAAAACTGAGCTCATATGGGCATGTGATGTCATTGATGGATGACACATTCTAACAATCTTTGTGAAATCCATCCACACAAAATTATCTTGACTTTTTCATGTTTATTTTTACATATCTCTTTGTCTTCCCTTTGGACTTTTCAGTGGCTGTTTGCAGCTGCTACTAAGTTTTAAAGTTTTGTTCTGCTCATACCTTGCGAGCAAAAATCTTGATTATCTATGCATAATTTCCATGATCAATTTTTAAACTTTTCATCTATTTTTTGTTTTCGTCTTTTTCTTGAAGAACTTATTCATATATTTTTCTGTCCATCTTTGGTATTCTTTGCATTTTCCTCAGAAACCACATTTCTATTGCTATTACTGAAACTGAGTTAAGAAAAAATTGTTCTGAATAAATATGAATGAACTACCAATATTGTTTCCACCAGACAAAAAGACAAAGTGGAGTAGCTGAGGATGCGGTCAGGTTTTCTGGTGTGTTGATAACCAAGAACAGCGCAGGTTCATCACACAGAAAGGTGTTCAAGGACAGTGATAAGAAAGATCCAAAAAGGGTTTGTTTTTATTTATGTACTCTCCATTGATCTGTCTTTCACAGTATGGAGTTGTTACAATGTACCAAATCTTGCTCATGCCTACTGGAATAATAAAATCATCTTTTTTTTAAAAACAAACAAAATGAATTTCTTGTGACAGAATGGGTAAAAATTGAAATCAGAAACTACTGAAATTTCTATAAGATGCGATAAGTATAGTTTTATTCCTTCATCTCCTGTTTTAATAAAAGTTTAATGTAATTACATCCATTAGAAATATAAATAAATCTGTTACCCTCCTTTTTTATGATTTTTATTGACAAAAAAGTATAAAAACCAAAGGTTCATGCATGTATTTGATGAGTATCATTTTATTGGTCATAAACATGGACTATCAAGAAAAATTATGTGAGTGATTTTTAGGAATTTGAGATATACTGCAATCGTAGAATGAAAAGAATAAGATGGACTTTAAATAAATGACAAATAATAATATTATGAGATAATTGCAAATAAAAGTTTCCACACAATGATAATTAGAAAATTATCAAACAGTTACAAAGAAAATATAAGCAAACAGTAATAAATAAGACATATGTCCTATATTCAAACACATGTTTCCTGTTGTAAATTTGAATAATAAAACAAAAAATAATATCTATTCGTGTATTTTAATGTATCTCTTTGTGTGCATACAACAGAAATTAATCAACACAATTCATCCTTTTATCTTAAATATTCAATACCTACCCTGTATTTTAATTTAAGTGTTACCACAGTAGTTTTCAACTGGCTATCATGTCTTTTTATTTACATAGTTGGGGATTACACATGCATCTGCAAATTTTAACACTCAGAATGTATGCATCATGTGGGACACATTTTAGCAAATAATCAAAAATAAAACATCAGAAAATAATCATCTATAATAAAATCTCTAAATAATTATACACAGAAAATTTGCAAAAAAATTATCAATACAAAAACTGCTACATAATCATAAATAAAAAAATAAATCAGCTGTTTTTAATAGGTAATCAAGAAACAATAATAATAAATTGTCACAAGAGTTTCCAGATACACAATCTTTGAAATATTGGCCAAAATAGAGGAACAGTATGTTACAATCTCAACATGGAAGCCTCTGATTACTAACTACATGAAGTGGCTTGGATAAAGCTAAGTGTTAATTCAATGTTTTTGGTCTACCCACAGCCCAGCACTTCAAATGTGAGCCCCTCTTGTTTAAATCAGTTCATGTATCTATTCATGTTTTGATGATATGAAGCTTTTGTTTGCTGTTTTGTTAGTGTTTGCTGATATTGTTGGTTTTCCTCTGCTTACATTTGATATTTGTTGAAAATATGTTAGATTCCCATATTATTTCCATAAAGATTCTTTTACAAGAATGATCAACATCATTAAAAACAGAAGTTAGTCACAGATTATCCTCACTGCACATCAGATCAACAGTCAATAAGTGCTTGGATCCCTTCTTCAGTATCTTTCTCAGCATGTAGTTTAGTTTAGTTTAGTTTAGTTTAGTCAACAGATCAACATCACGGCACATGGGTGTAACCCATAAGAGCTCAGTTCTACTCCTAACTCAAGCCTGAGTCTAGAGAATCTCAGCTCAGTGCACGAACTCTGTAGCACCGGTGAGGATCCTGAAATACTTTGGGCAGATTTTTAACTCAAAATTTGGCCCGGGCAGCACTGTTAGGCTACTCTTTTTCGATTTCCAACCGCTACGGGATATTTTACATACGCAACAATACACATGAGCGTCCGATCTCACTACCCAGAGACCAGGAGAAATTTTGTTATTAGAAGTCCACGTGAAAAAATCCCGGCCCTCACCGGGGCTTGAACCCAGGACTTCCAGCACTCGAAGCAGACACCATACCTCGAGACCACTCAGTCCCCTCTCAGCATGTAGTGGTCAGCAACATATGTTCTATTTTGAATGAATGTTCTACTTTGGCACCCCTGCATAGAGCTGCCATCTGGCTTCACCCCCTTTCACTTGATGGCCATACAGTCTTGTCATGCAGATTCGTAGTCATCTTTTGATTTGTTTCAACGCCGTGCCTCTCTGACTGCATTTATTATATCAGCCTGATCCATTGCTGGTCCACTTTTCACATTAGCTCAACCCACAAACCTACCAGCTGGACCTTCTCAGCAACTCCACCAGCTGTCTTCGAGCCTTCCCATCTTGATCTTTCTGAGCATACCCATTGAGTCGCTGAGAAAGCCTGCCTGGATGAATGTCTGTGTCTGCAGCCTGGCTGTAGCTTTAGTTACTGCCATGACCTCCATAGTCAGTCTGCATGTTGTCACAGAAATATCAGGCCAGGTACAAAAATCTGCTTACTGAAGAAGTTTTGTATGGTCTGTTTTTGTGAACTGATGCGAATGATGGACAGTTAGTAATGAATGATAAAGAAACTTTGAGGCGGAAGAGATGTCATTTTTTAAAATAAATCATAAATTCGTTTTTTGTTTTTTTTTAAAATTGTCATGAAGCAGTTTTCTATTATGGGTATATGATGTGATAAATCTATCACATTTTGAAAGCCTGGGAGCCTGTGAGGAATAGGTGGTGAATATTTCCCTTACTTTGGCAAGCTATGAGCCTAGGCATTGAACTCCGTGTGTTTTAGGTCTTTCTATGTTTATTTTACCTTGTAGATTCCAGACAAAGGCCTTTCTAGTGATACTATTCTCAGGTTTTCTCAACGTATGTCCTGTCCAGCACCAGTGTCTTTCCTTCACCTCTTGGTTCTCTGGTAGTTGTCTAGTTCTCTGGTAGTTGTCTAGTTCTCTCCATCAGCTCCACATTGGTTCTCTGGTAGTTGTCTAGTTCTCTCCATCAGCTCCACATTGGTTCTCTGGTAGTTGTCTAGTTCTCTCCATCAGCTCCACATTGGTTCTCTGGTAGTTGTCTAGTTCTCTCCATCAGCTCCACATTGGTTCTCTGGTAGTTGTCTAGTTCTCTCCATCAGCTCCACATTGGTTCTCTGGTAGTTGTCTAGTTCTCTCCATCAGCTCCACATTGGTTCTCTGGTAGTTGTCTAGTTCTCTCCATCAGCTCCACATTGGTTCTCTGGTAGTTGTCTAGTTCTCTCCATCAGCTCCACATTGGTTCTCTGGTAGTTGTCTAGTTCTCTCCATGAGCTCCACATTGGTTCTCTGGTAGTTGTCTAGTTCTCTCCATCAGCTCCACATTGGTTCTCTGGTAGTTGTCTAGTTCTCAGGATCCCAAGGGCAAGCAAAGAACATTAACTCTGCAACCTAACATGTATGTCATAAGAGACAACTAAGAAGTATTCTGCCCTTGTTTTACCAGACACTTAAAGGAAGCAAAGAATAGTATCACACTTAGCCTGACATACAGGTTACAAGAGTCAACGAAGGAGGTTTGGGTGTGGGGTTGGTTTTCCCATTCCATAGAAAAGCTTTGGCTGTAAAATCCAACCAGTTCATGAACAAAAGTTACTTAGCTCTTGTGAATCCATCGACTTAAAGTTGTGTACCCAGCCTTGCATGTACGGTCGATTGAAGGCACCCGGGCATTGTGCCGACTCGAATGCCAGCCATTCACCAGAAGCTCAGTCTATAAGTCTGATTTCATTCAGTTTCACCTGAACCACTCACCTCAGTCATCATGTCTATCCACACCCTTCTGCCTCGTGTATTGCATCTCCTTTCTCTTGCTGATGTTTCTCCAGGCCATAATTTCAAACTGTCCAGCATCTTCTCTGTTAGTCTCTCTTCCACCTCTAGCCTTCCCCTTGTGATAACAAACTCCAGCTTTCTCCTTCTGAAAGACATGATGGCTTGGCATGGTTCGGTTGAGGACCTATGGCCATGCCCCAGTGGGGAATGCAGGGCAGAAGGAGAAGACTACTACATTACCTTCAATGTGACATTGGGACAAGTATTTCCGAATCCTCGCCAGTGCTACGGAGTTCATGCACTGAGCTGAGTTTCTCCTAACTTAGGTTTGAGTTAGGAGGAGAACGGAGCACTTATGGGTTACACCTGTGTGCCATGATGTTGATCCATCGACTAAACTAAACTAAACTAAACTAAACTGATATTGGGACAATTTGCAATCTAGTTAACTGGACAGTTTACATTCTACTTAACTGTACAGTTTACTAACTATTAACTGGACAGTTTACTACAAATAATATTAGACAGTTTACTATTGACATAATAGGGCAATTTACTGTCTACTTAACTGGACAGTTTACTAAAATTATTTAACTTAACTGTTTACTATCTACTTGACTGGACAGTTCCTATTGACTTTAGTTGAGTTTAGTTAAGAACCGACATCACTGCACTCAGGGCATTCCCATACATGCTCTGTCCCCTCATTCAACAGCCAGCGAAGAGTCACACTACTAATTGTTCCCACCGCTATCTGATTAAAAGTTCTCCTGGTCTTCCCTCTCAGTTTTGAGATTCTTCCAGAACCCCTGCCGATCCCCCGCAATCTCATTCTTTCCACATATGGTTCTCAATCTGTTCCTCTGCCTTCTCCACCTGGTCCCACAAGCGCACGACCACCTCCCCCCTGTCCATTGGCAAAATTCCACCAAGAAGTGCCTTCCCTGCTAGCCTATCAGCCTGTTCATTCCCTCCTATTGACTTAATTTGATAGTTTACAATCTACTTAACAGAACAGTTTACAATCGACTTAAATGGACAGTTTAAAACTTCTTAACTGGAGAGTTTAAAATCTACTAAACTGGACAGTTTATAATCTGTTTCAATAGACATTTTACTGTGTACTTAACTGGAGAATTTACTATCTGCTTTACTGGAGAATTTACTTTTTGCTTAATTAGATAATTTAAAATCTGCTTAACTAAATTGCTTGCAATTTGCCATAACTAGACAGCTATTTACACAGAAAATATATCAATTGTTTTCTTCTTTCTGTATGACTACATTTTATTTGTTAAACCCGTGTGCCGTGATGTTGATCCAACGACTAAACTAAACTTAAACTAAACTGTATGACTACATTAGATTAATCAGATGAGGTCAGAGACAGTTCTAGAAACAGACGTTCAGTCTCTGACCACTGTTGAAGGTCAGCAGTACACGGATGCAAAGTCATACATCATGATAGAAATCTGCTTGGATAAACCACTGGTTGCCAAGCGAACTGCTGAAGCCTTGGTAAAGAAGTAAGTGTGTGTCTTTGTGAAGACAATAATGTATTTACCTGTGATTATGAAGTAAGTGTGTGTTGTGAGGACAGTGATGTATTTAGTCATGATAAATAAGGAAGTATATGTCAGGTCTTAGTCAGATATGACTGAGCTACCGTATGACAGTAGACAGTACTACCTGCTTCTAATAGCGCCGAATGTTGGGCGGTGCTTACCAACCACACATTGTGACAATGGCTTTGGGCGGAAGAGCGCAATTGGGAGGGTACACGCCTTATCCTGGTGTGAGGAAATGCAATCTAAAGACTAAATGTCATGGCAGGGCAGACCAGGCCCTAAGCCTTGGTTGGTAACTGGTCTAGGATCGAAGCTCCGACAGGCGGACAGTTAGAGCATTGCTTTGCTGATCTGGCAGCTTCTGCAGCTTGTCTTTTTCCAGACGTATTGGTGTCACCTTTCCTCTGGAGTAAACTAGACAGGCCGAGAGAGGGATCATGCTGCACGGGCAACACAAGGTCTCTAAATTCAGCCCAGGCTTTGTGTTATGGAGAGATAACCCCATTTTACAAACTATCGTCTGTCAAGATGGCCAGGTGCCAGTCAGTCAAGTCAAATAAGGAAGTGTGTGTGTTTTTCTGAAGACTGGTGTATTTAGTCATTATAAATAAGGAAGTGTGTGTGTTTTTGTGAAGACACAATAATGTATTTAGCCGTGATAAAGAATGTAAATATATGTGTATGTTGTGAGCCGAACGATTTTTATTTTAAGTCGTAAACATTAACACAACTGTAGGTCTTGTACTGCTGTGCTGTGTAAATTCAATCTAAACTTTCTCAATCTTAAGCAATGCAAGGTGTGTGATTGACTCTTCCTCTGAGATATTAAAGAGATTACTTCACCCCCTTGTACACTCCTCCTCCACCCTTTTGGGTTATAAGTCAGACATATAACCTTCTCAGATAAGGGTAAAAAAACTAGGAGAACCCATGTGAACATTGCACATTAAAAATCCTTCATTCATTTGGTATAAAGAAATAGTCAGTTGAATAAGTCTTCTGCCCAAGCCATATTTCAAACTGGAAAACTTGTCCCAAAAAAAAATATTTACAGAACATGTACTTTTAATTTATATCTTAACATAGCAAAAACAAAGATAATGATTCCAGATAAAACTACTCTGGAGAAAGAAATAGATGTTAATGAGGAAAAATTGGAGGTGGTGGAAAATTTTGAATATCTTGGGTCATTGATTACCAACAATGGTGACACAATGAAAGAAATTAAAAGACGAATGTCTATCGCTCTTTAAAGACTACAACAACTGAATAAATTGTGGAGTGGGACAGATAGAACTACAAAAATTAGATTTTTAAGAGCATGCATCTTTCCCATTGCAACATACACCTGTGAAACCTGGACACTTACTAAACAAGCTGAATAGCGCATACATGCCTTTGAATATATATGTTATAGACGGGTTCTAAGAATATGATCTCTAGATGGGTGTATCGGACGCAGGACATCTTGCTTATGATCGAGAGGTTTTCTGGAAGGTTGTTATGGGAGCGAGGTTCTGCAAAGGACATGCTACTGAATGAATGAATGAATGAATTAATTAATTAATTAATTAATGTACTTTAAACATACACACACACGCACATGCACGCACACACGCGCACACACACACACACACACACACACATTGCAATTCTCACCAGTGGCACAGAGTCCATGCAGTTTGGTCACATTCTTCTTGTGTGATTTATGAGAGGAGTCTGGAGCACCCCTGGAGTCATCCAAGTGCAGTCAAAATGATCCTGTACAAACCAAACCAGTTATCCAAGCTGCAGCACTGACTTAACCATTATTGTTTCGTGTTTCAGAGTCACAGAACTGATACCTCCTCGCCCACCATATCCGAAAAGGACGGACAGAGCTCAGAAGGTATTCCATCTCCATGACCTTCAACTTAATAGCATCTTTGTCATCCCAATCATCTTGTGATCAACACGAGAGATTTTTAGATTTTTGATGGTTCCGTCGCCCTGCTACTGAGTGAGTGCGTGGCGTGACACTGTGAGCTGTGAGTTTCGTGTGAAGTGCTTTTGAATCTGCCCAAGTTTGTTTTTGTTTTTTTTGGAATGTGACTGCATGTTCGGAGCAATGGCAGGTGGCTATGTCCCAGAGTTGACCGGTTTTTGCCTTATGCAGAAATGCGTGGCTGCTGGGCTTCTGGTTGACTGCCACTACCGTTGGTGATGAACTGTATTTTCGTGGACTGTGTGGGTGGGTGAACATCTAGGAAACATCCAGATAGGAAAATGACTGCCGATTCCATCAGAGATGAATTGGGTGTTTCATGGGGGACTGGTGTGTTGACATTCTGGCAGCGGCATTATGCACAGTGTACCTGTGCGGGCTGTTGTTTGTCGAGACTCCTGTCTTTTCCACTTTTCACATTGGGCAGTGGGGAGCGTTTTGTGTGATATTCACTGGCACAGGAACGGAGCATAATGGGGACGACCCGTTGCTGTGAAGTTGGGACTGCGACTAACTATCTAACGAGAGATTTTTACCTCCAAATGCAGTTCCAGATTTTCATTGTTTTCTATATGTCATATTTTTTTGAAGGGAGTGGGAGATCACTGTAGTGCATGCCCCATTTCTAACAAAAGAAGTAGAGCCCCATCCTCTTCTATCTTCAATAACCCCAGAATATGAACCTTGAGTTATCTGCAGGCCTCGTTCTATTAAGTAGTCTAGGAGATATAGATTATGGCCCTGGTGAGAATAATGATTACTAACTGGGATTCTGCCCCTTCTCCACGGATTCTGTAGCTTTGGAGCCCCCTTTTTGTTTTTTTTTCTCAGCCTGATTTAGATGAAGAAAACATGGATGTTGAGCAGTTGATAGATCTATAGTCTTCTCTCCCCCATTTTAGTAAGTCATTATGAGTGGATTGATTTTTAAACAATCAAACACATAATCAATCACATTAGATTCTGACAACATGATGTACAAAGAAGCTGGTGACTCACAGATAGGTTTGAACTGATAAATTAACAGAAGGTCAATTCATGTTAATCATTTATTGACTGGGCCCGAGCCTTCTGGCCAGTACACACCTCTCTATTGTGATTTACACAAGATATATTAGAAAAGTTGCATATTGGACCATTGTCACAGACCATCAATAAATAAGCATCAATATATGAGATGTCAACAAGTGTGAAACATAGTAAACATTTTGATGTTGCACATGTTAAGTGTGAAGATGATGAATCAACAATTAAATATCAGTTTCCTGAAATTGGGTGTGGTGTGTACCAATTAGAAAGGTAACCTGGTGACTGGAAGATTTGGTAAGCCAGGGTCCATTGACTGATGGATCCACTTCAGGTTTACCCGTATAGCTCCTCTGAAGGCCTCCCCATACTTTGCTCATGGCCAAGTCATCTTCCATCTCACTTGTGGTTCATCTCTTTCTCTCGGCTTCCCTCTTTCAGGTCAGATTTAGGTGGTTAGTTTGCTGATGTGTTGGGTGGTTGTTGGTAGCCACCAAGATCACTGTTTAAAATTCACATAAATATATACAATCTTCCCAATACAATATTCTAGAAGTAGGTAAAAGAAACCTAAATTCCTGAAGTAGGAACTAATTCCCCTCCCCTCCTTTTTTCTCAAATCTAGTGTTTGGTTAATTTGGGGTGGTCAGAGTTTATCACACTGTGTACGCCTTGTATCAACTGGTTCCTGCTGTATGTAAGTTCTCATTTGACCTGGGGTCAGTGAACGTGTACAGTAAGACAGTGACAAGAGTGAGAAGGTGTCAAGATGCATGTAAATAAATGACATACATTTATAACATTTCTTCCACTCAATGGTGTTTATAGTGTGTATAAATAATTCTCTGTGTTTTCCCAATTAACCAACTTCTTCTTCTTCTGTGTATAATAACTCTCTCCCATTATCTGTTGTGGTTGTGGTGTTGAGTGTTAGGTGGTGTTGAGTGTTGGGTGGTGTGGTGTTGAGTGGGGTGGTGTTGTGTTTTGAGTTATGTTGAGTAATGAGTTAAGTTCACTTCGCGTGATGGTGTTCCGCGAAGCACAACTTTTCTGATGTATTGCAGTTCATAAGTGCTCTTATCTAATTTGACATAAATATAAATATTTATCCCATTAAACCCTATTTCCTCAATAGACGAAGCAGAAAGGGAAGATTTGATTTCTCTTTCAACTTTCTAAATTGAAAATAGACATAGATAAGTCTGTTTTAAAACAAGGCACTTATTCTAGTACACGAACTGTCATTTTAGCTGTAGAGAGTGAGAGCATTTTTTATCAGTGTTTCGGCTGAAATGCACAAGATTGCTTTAGAATCATCACTTCGTACAGTTGTTCAGAATAGAATGGAGTAGTATAATGCACTTCCCAAAGTTAATAATTATCTTTAAGAATATCAGAGATTGCAGTTTCATCGAAGAGAGTATTAGAGTGTCAGTTTGCCCGGGAACGGCTCTGCGTTGTCAGAATCTACAGTCGAGCATTTTTACATTTCAGAGGTTCTAATTAATAATAATACATTTCAATTTACATTACAAACACTGGATACCATTTCTTGATACCTGATACATCGGGTTCTTAGTCTAATCTCGGGAATTACAAGCTTACCTCGGATCTAGACACTCCGCAATCCCATGTTTGAAAATTTTGTCACACCAGCTTTCCACGTCTGGTCATCAGGCTGGTTGCAGAAAAAGTGCGGGCTTACCATATTCTGATGAAATATTAACATATGCTAAACATGCGTTGGTGCGAAAGCGGGTCACATGTCTCCTCCTACCTAATGGGTTTCCGAGCTTTGTCTGATGAAATCTTTCTAAGAATCCACGTCATCTGTCACTTATGCAGTTCCAGTTTCGATGTTAAATTTTAAGTCCTAGTTCCAGTTTGCGGTTGTGTAGTCAATTGTTTTATGTTATTTCCTCTTCTTGCGGCATGTTTTGGTAAATGAATAATGGTGGTTAGCGTTATGCCACACTATAATAAAAGAAGCTATGCTGGCATAGTGGCTGAACACTCCCCTGACAACTCAGTGGTTATGGATTTAAATCCACATGTGGGCAGATTCGTAAACTGGACCTGGGCTTCCAGGGTGGCCATGGGTACCATAAATTGTCTTAGGAAGTCAAGATGGCCGAGTTAATACTGACCAGAAAAGCCACTGAGTTCCTGCGGGTCTAATAGTATGTGAATCTAGCTCCATTTACGCAATGCACTTTAAAGTGTGTACAAGGGTCCGTTAATTACTTTAGTTTGTAACAAAGACTCTGTGGTTATATAATTAACTGTTACAGGATGTGATACTAATATTTAACACTGATATTCCAATTGTTTGTGACAGGAGGACAGTAGCTGAGGCTGATATTTTAAATGTTTTTGACAGGAGGACAGTATTTGGGGCTGATATTTCAAACTATTGTTGACTAGGAGGATGTTTATTGTGTCGTGCACACTGACAGGTTCTCAGCTAATGTCAAAGAGTAGGCCAGTGAGGCTATTGTGCTGATCACATTTCATACTTTTGACAACCTACCCACACAATCAAAGGAAGATGAATAGTATCTGTAATCTTGCACACACATATTTGGATCCTCACTGGTGCAACATCTTTCATGCACTGAGCTGAGATTATCCTTGTGACAATTCTGAGAGGAAGCTGGATCACTTGTGGAGGGATCTTTGTATAGTGAGGGTGATCATGTAGATAGCAATCCACCTTATCCAGATCTATTATTTTAAAGCATTACCCCCCTAGAATCAAAAGGGTTAATGTTGTCTAAAGCATTGGGTCTCATGTTGTCCTGTTTAGCCAGTGGGTTTCAAGTTATCTTGTATAGCCAGTGGGTCTCAAGTTATTGAATATAATCACCATTTTATATCAATGGTTTTCAATTTATCATAAAAGTCTCTTTGTTATATCAGTACTTGTCACAAAGTTTACATTGTGAATGTTCAAAGAACACACTTCAGAATCACTCCTTCATACTTTCCTTGTCGTAACCACACATGAAATCGGAACTCATGGATGCATCAGTGGTTTTATCTGATATTGTGTCTTCAACTAGCAGTCGTTCATAGATACTCATAAAGGCAAGGTTAAAATATTTGGTGAGGTGGGACCTATTCTGATAATTGGATGCCTCCTGTCATGCTTGCTTTATGTGGAGTTTTTACCATGGTTACTCGAGAACCAGCTGTGGTGATCACATCCACCTTCCTCTTCACACTTGAGGTTCAAACTTTAAACTGCATTATGCTCAGCAGCGACCTTTCCCCTGACTCTATCTGAGAATCGCCAGATAAAGAGTTACAACGATGGGAAGATTCATTTGTGTGTCAGTGAATGTTGGGGAGAGAACATGATGATAAACTGTCTCGTGATTGACTTTCCATTTCAAACTAATTTTACATCTTTCCCTTACCCTCCACAGGCTGTAGAAGACTTTCATGCCCAAGTTGCCATTATAGCGGAGATTGTGTTAGATGAGTTTAGGTAATTTTGTTCTTTGTGTTACATGAGTTTAGGTAATGTTGTTGTTTGGTTTAGATGAGTTTAGGTAATTGTTTCTTTGTTTTAGATGAGTTTTGGTAATTTTGTTGTTTGTTTTAGATAAGTTTAGATAATTTTGTTCTTTATTTTAGATGAGTTTACATAATTGTGTTGTTTGTTTTAGATGAGTTTAGGTAATTTTGTTGATTTTGATGTTTGTTTTAGATGAGTTTAGGTAATTTTGTTCTTTGTTTTAGATGAGTTTAGGTAATTTTGTTCTTTGTTTTAGATGAGTTTAGGTAAATTGTTGTTTGTTTTAGATGAGTTTAGGTAATTTTGTTCTTTGTTTTAGATGTTAGTTAGTTAGTTGACAGATCATCCTCATTGCACATCGAACCATTCAGTCCATAAGTGCTTTGATCTCCTCCTCAGTAAATCCTGCAGCGTGTAGCGGCTCACAACACCAGTTCTGAGTTGGTTTTTTACTCTTCTTTGGCTTCCTGCATAGTGTTCTTGTTTGGCCACCCCTCTTTTAACTTGCTGTTCTCACAGCCTGACCATGGTTTCTTTGTTTTAGTTGAGTTTAGGTAATTTTATTCTTTGCATTCGTGTTAATATTATTACAATTTGATACGTTCAGAAGATTGATTAGTAAGATAAAGAAATGTGCGAAACATTGATATATTTTGTGCATGTAATAGACATGGATGCCTATAAAAGATAATTATGGTGAAAGTGTACCATAGAGGAAGAGAAGATAACTATGGATGAAAGTGTACCGTGGAAGAAGAGAAGAAAACTATGGATGAAAGTTTACCGTGGAGAAATAGAAGATAATTGTGGATGAAAGTGTACCATGGAGGAATAGAAGATAATTATGGATGGAAGTGTACATGGAGGAATAGAAGATAACTATGGATGGAAGTGTACTTGGAGGAAGAGAAGAGAAAGATCACATTGTAGATGGATTCAAGATGTGATCTCTTTCCTCTCCCCTTCCCCCAAACCAGGCATTAAGTTACCAAAAGTTTAAAGAAAAGATTAAAATTGGGGTTTAGTTTTTAGTTTTAGTTTAGTCGATGGATCAACATCACGGCACATGGGTGTAACCTATAAGTGCTCCGTTCTACTCCTAACTCAAGCCTGAGTCCGGAGAAACTCAGTTCAGTGCATGAACTCCGTAATACCGTAGTTAGGCTACTCTTTTTCGATTTCCAACTGCCAAGGGATTTTTTATGTGCGCAACAATACACACGGGCGTCCGATCTCACTACCCAGAGACCAGAAGTCCACATGAAAAAATCCCGGTTCTCACTGGGACCTGAAACCGGACCTCCAGCACTCAAGGTGGACACCATACCCTGAGACCAGTCAGCTCCCCCTCCCCCATCCATCCATCATGTGTCATGCCGATAAGTGTGGGCGGTCATGTTTTGCCATCTCACTCGATCACCAGAGTCGTGGATCAGCTCTGTGTTCCTGTCTTGACCATGCCACATGGCCAAACCATCCAGGTATTTACTTCTCGGTCTTCCCCTTGGTCTCTTCCCTTCGATCTTGCCAGTTGTCACCAAGTTCTCCAAGTCATTTCTTCTCATAACATGCCCAAAAAATGTTGACTGTCTACGTCTAATGACTCTAATCAGTTTACGATCTTCATTTGTTTCTTGAAGGACTTGTTCATTGGTTTTTCTGTCAGTCCATGGTATTCTTTGCATTTTCCTCAGAAACCATATTTCCACAGCCATCAGATGTTTTTCAGCTTGACTACTCATTGTCCACGCTTCACATCCATACACAAGTACAGGTTCTATGTAGCACTTCATAACTCTTTTTCTCGTTTCAGTTGATATCTTTTTATTGGTCAGTATGTTTTTCATCTTGCAAAAGGCTACCTTTGCAATGGCAATTCTTGTTCTAATCTCTTCAAGACATCTCCCATCACATGTTATGACTGTGCCGAGATAACTGTATCGATTCACTTGTTTAAGAATTTGCCCATTTACTCGTTTACCACCTCCATAAAAATTGGGGTTAACAGGCAAGAGAATCAACAGTATAGCACCAGTTTTTATCCCTTTATCTCATGTAGCCTGGTCTCTTTTCACTGAGCACAAATATGTCACACATAGCACAAAAGCATCACATAGAGCACAAACTCTGTAGCACTGGTGACAATGAGCAGGGGTCTCTGAAAATGCTGCACTTGAAAACCAAATGACATGAGTCCAGAAACGAACCCACAAGCTACTGAGAATGAGGCAAACGGCTAATAGATTAAAATGTCTGGCCAATGAGATGATGTGTATACTGAGCTTGTTTTATCACAGGGAAATGTTTGCCGAAGAACTCAAGGAGTGTGGTCCACAGACGCCTGATGTCATGGAAGAAAGGTTAGTCATCTTCAACATGTGGAATCAGAAAGACTTATGTGTATCTATTAAATATAAGAGGAATTAGCTTGTTGGTTGGTTGCTTGCTTGCTTGCTTGCTTGTTTGGTTGGCTGGCTGGCTGATACATAAATAAACATGTATTTAAAAAAAGAAGTAGAGACTAGAGGACACACTAGGCAACATAAAAATTGAAAGCTGTAGTTACCTGACCGGATAAGTTGCTGTGACCTGCAAACGATAACAGTGCCTCACTACAGGTGCTAATGTACTTTAATGCATGACCAGCTGCTTCTAAGAACTAAAAAATAATACATGTGAAGCTATTTATGAGCTGTCTTAGTGGCCTCAAAGGATTCCCCAGTTGATATTAGTCAGTCAGTCAGTTAGTTAGTCATCAGGTTATCCTCACTGTACATCAAACCATTAAGTCCGTAAGTGCTCGGATATCTTCCTCAGTCTGTGGCAGTTGATGACACCAGTTCTTTGTTGGTTGACTATTCTTCTTTGGACCCCTGTATAGCACTCCTTTCTGACTTTATATTAAAATACCTCAGTCAGTTTATGTTGAAGAAACTATTTCAGTGTATTCACATTGACAAGAAAACACCTCAGTCTGTTCACATGGACAAGAAAACATCATATATCTTCACATTGACAAGAAAACACCTCAGTCTGTTCACATGGACAAGAAAACATCATATATCTTCACATTGACAAGAAAACACCTCAGTCTCAGTCAGTCTACCAGCACAAGAAAACACATGTCTGTTCACATTGACCAGAAAACACCTGTCTATTCACATTGACAAGAAAACACCTCAGTCTGCCAACATAAAATTACCTCAGTCTAAAAATGTAAAATTCTTAACATAGCATACTATTTTCAACATATTAACATGCAGAGCATGTTACTCTTCATCTAAATACTTGTTTTTGCCTTTTTGTTTAAATAAATATCAGAAGACAACAGTTTGTCTATGACCTGAACACAACTGGCAAATTCTTTGCCATCAAGGAGCAGCTGAAGCACAGCGTGGTCAGGATTGTTCGAGAGAAGTATCTTCAGACCACAAACTTTGATGACAAGGCAGAGTTACAAGTGAGTTACTGGTGTCCATCTTGTTTTTGCTTTTGTTATTTCTATCCCATTGCTTAAAGCAGACAGGCTGAGAAAATGATAACAGCAGAAATGTGATTTCTTAGGAAAATGCCAAGAATTCCACAGGCAGGGAAGCTGCCGTAGTATCCAGGCTAGATAGTTGATCACTGGTAAATGCTCCCAAGGCAGCCAGAAGAAACGCTTTAAAGACACTCTGAAGATCTCACTCACTAAAGGCTTTTGGAATTCAGCACGACACTTGGGAGACTGCTGCCAAAGACTGAAATGTGTAGCGTTCATCATTATGCAAGGGTGTAGTCACTTGTGAAGCAAACAGGACTGCAAGTGCTGTTGAAAAAATAAGACTGGACAGAAAAACCACTGCAGAAGATCCTCCTCCTGGAATGTCAAGCATTCTTTGTCCACATTGTCAAAGAACATTTTGAGACAAAATAGGCCTTACCAGCCATATTAGAACTCACGGCTCTATACTTTCAACCCCACTGGATGAAATAAATGGTCATCATCATTCTTGATGGACAAACACCAGATACGTGATCGCTGGATCAGTTCTCATGGGTTCGAATTCACATGGAGGCAGATTTTTTTAATTGACGAGGGTTCCCAAGTTGACCCAGCCTAAGATGGGTATGAAGAAATGTCCAGGGAAGTAAAGGTGGCCAGAGAGATATCGGCCACATCAGCCCCTGGCTGCCAGGTGCTCTATACAAATGTGGGTCTAACACCATATGCCTAATTGGTAACACTGGGGCCTAGGGGCAGTGAATGCATGACACAATTCCTGACATGTCAAGTTGAAGATTCAAAATTAGGTCCGGACAATTTGGAAACTGACTGCCTTGCATTGATTTCTATGGTATGGGCATTGTTTGTTAAGAAAGCAATGGCAAACTACTGAATGTAAACTTGCCAAGAAATCACAAACAGCCAAACCATGCTGGGGTTGACTGCAGCGTCCTGGAAAGGATAATACAACTAACTTTTAAGGCATGTAAATAAGTTATGTGCTTACTTTATCATTACATACTGACAGTAAAAAACAAATAAGGCAGTCCTTTCAGAAGTAGATGAAAATCATAAGGTAGTTAGAGAAATTCAATGAAGACAGTCCAGATTGTCTTAGATAGGTGCTGAGTTATCTACTCTTGGTAATCCAGTTCTATTTTTATGAAGGTACTGAGTTATCTGCACTTGTTAGCCAAGTTCTATTCCCATGATGGTACTGAATCGTCGCTGGTCTCCCTGGCCAAGGAGTTAACATCTTTCTCCGTAATCCTGTATATTCTCGTGAGTAACATAACCTGCATGAGAATCAGTAGCGGTTCTCATCGCGTTGGTAACTTACGGGATATGTGAGCCGGTCACTCAGAAAGCAATGGCAAACTGAGCGTAATCTTGCCTAGTACATCAACAGCAGCTGAAAAATGCTGATGTTGACTGCAACGTCCTGTAAGGGATATGAAACCCAAAAAAAACTGAATTTTCTATTCTTGGTAACGTAATTCTATTCTTAAGAACATGCAGGTTGTTTACACAACTTGATTGGTTCACTCAGAATCAACATGGTGGCACTCTTGAAAGACTCATAGATGTCTACTGCCTTCTGTAAATGTTGCAGGATATAGGTGTTAATTTTTTCAGTTCTGGCTGCCCCTTGTGGTGGTTTCAAACCTTCAGGAGTTTGTGTGTATTCATTGTCCAGGAAATGCAGGGTGGGTGAAGCAGTAGTTTAGTGGTTAGACACTCAGCCCTGGCCTCAAGGTCATGGGTTTGATCAGCATTGAGGGGGGTTCAAGTATTTTTAACTGACCTGGGCTTGCAACTCGATTTAGCACCAAGTGCTGATTGTTCTATAAAAATATGGGTCTAGAACCAAGTGTCTTCAAGCATTTAAAAGTGTCCTTTGGTTACCTACTTTAAACGCCAGGTGTGTGGGACTGGGTAAGCTGAGGTGTGTGCTTCAGGGGCACCAATCATTGGGATATGGAAGCTTGTGGAGGTGGCAAGTCTGTCATAGATCTTCAGATGCACCAATCATTGGGATGTAGAAGCTTGTTGAGATGACAAGTCTGTCATAGATCTTCAGTAGGTCAGTGCTAGTGAGATCCAGTGAATGTCGTCTGATTATAAAATACCAGAAAATGCACAGGTTAACTGATTGTACTAGGGATGAATTTTTCCTCAAAATGGCCGATCAATGTTGTCCAGAGATGCACACGCAGTGAAGAATTGATTCAAGAATCATTAACTCAGTGGGGGGGCTGAGTGGTCTCGAGGTATGGTGTCCGCCTCGAGTGCTGGAGGTCCCGGGTTCAGGCCCCGGTGAGGACCGGGATTTATTTAAAAATCCACCTGGACTTCCAGTAATAAAATTTCCCCTGGTCTCTGGGTAGTGAGATCGGACGCCCGTGTGTATTGTTGCGCACGTAAAAAATCCCTTGGCAGTTGGAACGGCGCTGCCCGGGCAAAATTTCGAGTTAAAAATCTACCCAAAGTATTTCAGGATCCTCACGGATGCAACGGAGTTCGTGCATTGAGCTGAGTTTCTCCAGACTCAGGTTTGAGTTAGGAGGAAAACGGAGCACTTATGGATTAAACCGTGTGCTGTGATGTTGATCCAAAGACTAAACTAACTAAAACTAAACTATCATTAACTCAGTGGCACTAGCGAGGAGTTAATTGTGTGTATACCACATCATCTATCAATCAGGGGCCGTCTCCACAATCAAAGTTGGCTGCACTGGATCTCCAACACTGTCTGTCTCTTGCCTTGTTTGTACATTCTGTCAGACTGCTGTTCATCCATTTCTTGATATTTTCCCACTTGTATCATTGTCTATCTCTTGCTTGTTTGCCTTCAACCTTACCCTCCAGTATGGTTTTTATAAGGGTGTTATGTTTTTTAACGAGGCCAAAATTGTTCATTTGCCTCTTTTTTATTTTATTTTAATCAACTCCCATTTTTTTTATTAGTTTTACTAGAACCTGTGTAGTTGATTTGAATATGAAACTAACTTATGGATTTCATGAACATGAAACTAACTACTACTTTTATTGGAGCCAATATAGCGGTCTGCATGACAATGAAACGGAAGAAGTGAATGACAAGATTAAAACATGTGCTTGTGTTCATTCTCCAGAAATTCCTCTCGGAGCTGTATGTCTACCTCATCGACCAGATGCACGTGTCTCTGAGCAAAGTTCTGGCCTATGAGGAGCAGCCAGCGGTTCCCAAGCCGTTGACAGACAGCAACCAGCTGAAGCACTTCGCAGTTGAGGCTGAAATCAATCAGAACTTTGAGCTAGCTGAAACATATTACAAGGAGGTAATAGTTGTATTGAGCTCAGTGACATGTGTTACTTTCTTCTTCTATTACATGAACGTTTGTGAGCTGAGCTGTTTCTTTATATAGCAATTGTTTGCTTGTGCATATATTTTTTTCTTTTGATTGAACAACATTCTTCCTTCTTTGTACAATTGTCCACATCCTTTGTGGATAACTGCCTTGTGTTGGTTATCTTACAAAGGTATGAGTGCCGGTTGTTCAGAAATCGATGGCAAACTACTGAACATAAACTTGTGAAGAAATCACAAACAGCCAAGAAATGCTGGGTTGATGTCCTGTAAAGGATATGAAACTGATTTGTGGATTAACTGGAAGTCAGACTGATACTGGACTTGGTTGTGTGCATGGCTCATGAAACTTGGAGTCATACTATGATACTGAAACTGGATCATGGGCGATCATGTTTCGCCATCTCACACGATCACCAGAGTCGTGGATAAGCTCTGTGTTCTTGTCTCGACATTGCCACTTGGTCAAACCATCCAGATATATACTTCCCCTTGTTCTTTTTCTTTCAATCTTGCCAGTTTTCACTAAGTTCTCTAGTTTATTTCTTCTCATAACGTGTCCAAAAAATGTTGAGTGTCTATATCTAATTTCTCTAATCAGTTTATATTATCTGCTTCTTGTAGGACTTTTTCATTGTTTTTTTTTCTGTCTGTCCATGGCATTCTTTGAATTTTCCTCAGAAACCACATTTCCACAGTCTTCAGATGTTTTTCAGCCTGTTTGCTCATTGTCCATGCTTCACATCCATATAAAAGCACAGGTTCTATTCAGCACTTCAACACTCTTTTTCTCATTGCAATTGACATCTTTTTATTGGTCAGTATGTTTTTCATCTTGCAAAAGGCTACCTTCGCAATGGTAATTCTTGTTCTAATCTATTAAAGACACATCAGATGTTATGACTGTTTCAAGATACTTGTACTGATAAACTTGTTTTAAAATATTTTCATTTACCCATATTTTAAATTGTGGTATTTCTTTCTTCTTAAAGAAATCCATAATCTGTGTCTTTTGACAATTTAATTCTAACCGTAGTTGTTCACCGTGTACAATAACTGCATCTACTAAATTTGCAGATCCTGTTCATTGTCTGCAATCCTGTATCATCTACATACGTAATGTTATTGATGTTGTGTCCCCCAGTGGTGATTCCTCTCATATCTTCTACATTTCTAAAAATATTTCCACAGTATCGGAAAAAAAGATCGGGGGACATTACACAACCCTGTCGCATACCTCTCTTAATATTCTGATATTGTGTTCAGCAGTGTGTTGTATATTTGTATTTACTATGCTTGTTTGGAATTGTCTAACAAAATGTCTGTTTTAAAAGCCATGTTGTGTTTTGTCTTTGTCAGCCTATTACTAACTTAATATATATTTTAACTTTTCCAGAGGATTGCAAGAAACAAAGCTGACGTAGATTCCTGGTTTGACTTTGGCACATTTAATTTGTACGTTGCTGACACTCACAGGGTAAGAAATCTGGCAACACTTGATGGTTAGTTAGTATGTCTTCCGAGAGCTGCAGAGAATCTGCACGTTAAAAAAACTGGATTTCACCTGGCAAGGGTAGACAACTCAGCAATCATTGAATCAGTAGCAATCACATCAACATATTCTCAGGAAATCTAAACTACTATTGGTTTTTTTCTACATTATAAGTAGTCAAAATTCACGTTTGGTTGTTTTTTTGTTTTTGGTTTTTGGTTTTTTTTAAAAATGTATTTGCTTGCTTTGAACACATGCGTAGTCATTACATATGCTACTGCTTCTCGTGCACTTGACTGATTTTTGCATGTGGGTTTGCTGTCCCTATAACTAGTGTCTCTCACCATCAGGTGAACCCACTCTGATGTCTGAGGTACTTGTACTTTACGGTCCCAAGTCAAAGATGAGAAGTCAACATTTTAGTCCAACTGTTCTATGTAGGGGTTCAACCCACTACCTTGGCACCAGCACCCTGGAAGTTTAAGAGTGGGTGCTCTTATCCATTCAGCCATGGTGACCTCCAAAGTTCATGTCAGTGTCAGTCAAGTAGGTCAAGGTCCCATGTATAAGCCTTTATCCCCATTGGTCATGTGATGTTAGAGTCATATTTGTGTAGACCAATCAGCATGTGATGTTAGTCATATTTGTACAGACGAGTCGGCATGTGATGTTAGAGTCATATTTGTACAGACCAATCAGCATATGATGTTAGAGCCATATTTGTATAGACCAATCAGCATGTGATGTTAGAGCCATATTTGTACAGACCAATCAGCATGTGATGTTAGAGTCATATTTGTACAGACCAATCAGCATGTGATGTTGGTCATATTTGTACAGACGAGTCGGCATGTGATGTTAGTCATATTTGTACAGACGAGTCGGCATGTGATGTTAGAACCATATTTGTACAGACGAGTCGGCATGTGATGTTAGAGTCATATTTGTACAGACCAATCAGCATGTGATGTTAGTCATATTTGTACAGACGAGTCGGCATGTGATGTTAGAACCATATTTGTACAGACGAGTCGGCATGTGATGTTAGAGTCATATTTGTACAGACCAATCAGCATGTGATGTTAGAGTCATATTTGTACAGACCAATCAGCATGTGATGTTAGAGCCATATTTGTATAGACCAATCAGCATGTGATGTTAGAGTCATATTTGTACAGACCAATCAGCATGTGATGTTAGAGTCATATTTGTACAGACCAATCAGCTGTGATGTTAGAGTCATATTTGTACAGACCAATCAGCATGTGATGTTAGAGCCATATTTGTACAGACCAATCAGCATGTGATGTTAGAGTCATATTTATACAGACCAATCAGCATGTGATGTTAGAGCCATATTTGCATAGACCAATCAGCATGTGATGTTAGAGCCATATTTGTACAGACCAATCAGCATGTGATGTTAGAGCCATATTTGTATAGACCAATCAGCATGTGATGTTAGAGCCATATTTGTACAGACCAATCAGCATATGATGTTAGAGCCATATTTGTATAGACCAATCAGCATGTGATGTTAGAGCCATATTTGTATAGACCAATCAGCATGTGATGTTAGAGCCATATTTGTACAGACCAATCAGCATATGATGTTAGAGCCATATTTGTATAGACCAATCAGCATGTGATGTTAGAGCCATATTTGTACAGACCAATCAGCATATGATGTTAGAGTCATATTTGTACAGATCAATCAGCATGTGATGTTAGAGTCATATTTGTACAGACCAATCAGCATATGATGTTAGAGCCATATTTGTACAGACCAATCAGCATGTGATGTTAGAGTCACATTTGTACAGACCAATCAGCATATGATGTTAGAGCCATATTTGTACAGACCAATCAGCATGTGATGTTAGAGTCATATTTGCATAGACCAATCAGCATGTGATGTTAGAGCCATATTTGGACAGACCAGTCGTCATGAGATGTTAGAGCCATATTTGCATAGACCAATCGGCATATGATGTTAGAGCCATATTTGTACAGACCAATCAGCATGTGATGTTAGAGCCATATTTGTATAGACCAATCAGCATGTGATGTTAGAGCCATATTTGTGCAGACCAATCAGCATATGATGTTAGAGCCATATTTGTATAGACCAATCAGCATGTGATGTTAGAGCCATATTTGTATAGACCAATCAGCATGTGATGTTAGAGCCATATTTGTACAGACCAATCAGTATTTTTTGTTAGAGCCATATTTGTACAGACCAATCAGCATATGATGTTAGAGCCATATTTGTATAGACCAATCAGCATGTGATGTTAGAGCCATATTTGTATATATTTGTATAGACCAATCAGCATGTGATGTTAGAGCCATATTTGTACAGACCAATCAGCATGTGATGTTAGAGCCATATTTGTACAGACCAATCAGAATATGATGTTAGAGCCATATTTGTATAGACCAATCAGCATGTGATGTTAGAGCCATATTTGTATAGACCAATCAGCATGTGATGTCAGAGCCATATTTGTATAGACCAATCAGCATGTGATGTTAGAGCCATATTTGTATAGACCAATCAGCATGTGATGTTAGAGCCATATTTGTACAGACCAATCAGCATGTGATGTTAGAGCCATATTTGTACAGACCAATCAGAATATGATGTTAGAGCCATATTTGTATAGACCAATCAGCATGTGATGTTAGAGCCATATTTGTATAAACCAATCAGCATGTGATGTTAGAGCCATATTTGTACAGACCAATCAGAATATGATGTTAGAGCCATATTTGTATAGACCAATCAGCATGTGATGTTAGAGCCATATTTGTACAGACCAATCAGCATGTGATGTTAGAGCCATATTTGTATAGACCAATCAGCATGTGATGTTAGAGTCATATTTGTACAGACCAATCAGCATGTGATGTTAGAGCCATATTTGTACAGACCAATCAGCATGTGATGTTAGAGCCATATTTGTATAGACCAATCAGCATATGATGTTAGAGCCATATTTGTATAGACCAATCAGCATGTGATGTTAGAGCCATATTTGTATAGACCAATCAGCATGTGATGTTAGAGTCATATTTGTACAGACCAATCAGCATGTGATGTTAGAGCCATATTTGTACAGACCAATCAGCATGTGATGTTAGAGCCATATTTGTATAGACCAATCAGCATGTGATGTTAGAGCCATATTTGTATAGACCAATCAGCATGTGATGTTAGAGCCATATTTGTACAGACCAATCAGCATGTGATGTTAGAGTCATATTTGTATAGACCAATCAGCATGTGATGTTAGAGTCATATTTGTACAGACCAATCAGCATTTGATGTTAGAGCCATATTTGTACAGACCAATCAGCATGTGATGTTAGAGTCATATTTGCATAGACCAATCAGCATATGATGTTAGAGCCATATATGTATAGACCAATCAGCATGTGATGTTAGAGCCATATTTGTACAGACCAATCAGCATGTGATGTTAGAGCCATATTTGTACAGACCAATCAGCATATGATGTTAGAGCCATATTTGTATAGACCAATCAGCATGTGATGTTAGAGCCATATTTGTACAGACCAATCAGCATGTGATGTTAGAGTCATATTTGCATAGACCAATCAGCATGTGATGTTAGAGCCATATTTGTACAGACCAATCAGCATGTGATGTTAGAGTCATATTTGTATAGACCAATCAGCATGTGATGTTAGAGCCATATTTGTACAGACCAATCAGCATGTGATGTTAGAGTCATATTTGTACAGACCAATCAGCATGTGATGTTAGAGCCATACCCAGGGAGCCTAGCTCAGTTTTAAACATTTGAATCTGCACTGATGCGGAACTTCTGGCCACCAAGTGAGTGTCTAGACACTATGCCACCATAGCCTCCTCTTGTAAATGTATACATTGTAAATTATAACATCGATGTTGTATTTGTAATTAAGACCGGCAATGGCCAGGTTTTCCTTGAATAGCATGAGGAACCAATGGTACAACAGCACAAACAAATAACAGTGAAACATATGTAACCCACGCACCTCAAGACGTGTAAACTGATTGTTTACTTAGTGCCAAACAATTAACAGGTTTGAACCAACAAAAATGGAGGCGGAAAATTGTACATAGGGGTTTGTCACAGTTATGGCTTAAAAGTTGTTATATGATTGTAGACATGTTGTATTATATATCAAATTAAAGGGGGTTACTTAGGAAAAAACTACTGAATATAAATCTATGGCAGATATGGGAAGTTGCTTGAGACATTAATCATCCTATGGCACTAAACTTATTCTAGTTAAATAATCTTAATATATGACCATTCTTCTCTATATCTGTGTCACATCTTCCATCAAATGTTACTGTGTAGCCTAGATGTTACTGTGTAGCCTAGATGTTACTGTGTAGCCTAGATATTAAAAAACAAGATCGTTTTATTTGATTTTTACACCTTCTCTATTTATATAACATGTTAGAATGTGTGCTTTTCGAACATGTCATTACATTGTAAATCTGGCTTTGTGACTGTTGTTTAACTTGTTTAACTTATTCTTGGGAAAATAATGTTGTGGTTTTCCCTAGACTTTCAAATTGCCATAAAATATTTACATGAAATAAATATTATACTGTAGGTAGATTTTCTTATGTTTGAAATGTTTCAAGAGCAGAAGCAATTTGTCAGAGACCTCTGCCATTGTTGAAACGACAAAGTTCATGCTCTGTGCGATGCTTTCGGCAAGTCACTCTGCAGAAAGAGATTGAGCCATATGGGTTCAAATCTAATGCAAGGAAGTTGAATCTCTTGCCTTTAAACCTCTGTTTAACCAATGACTGCCTGCAGGAAGTCACATAGCAATCAGATTTATTGTGACCATTTATGGTAGTTTTTCCTCTCTTTCAGGCTGAAGAGTGCTTTAAAGAGTGCTTGTCAATCAACCCAAAGCATTTACACAGGTAAGGTTAGACTTGCTACTTTGATATGATATTACTGACTTCAAGGTAAAGACGTGATGCTCAGTCTCATTTTGTGCTGTTTTTTCTTATAGCAAATAAAGTAGAGAAGCAGCTTTGACCTACATATCCATATAGATATAGACTCACATATAGATACAGATGTGTATAAGAGACAGCATATAGATACAGACCTGCATATATACATTCACTCACGCTCAGATGGCGGCCTCTACAATGCTCAGAGATTGAAGGCTAAGACCAAAATTAGGAGGGTACTGATCAGAGAGTTGCTTTTTGCAGATGATGCTGCAGTTACGACCCACTCTGAGGAAGAATTGCAATGTCTACTATCTGCATTCTCCAATGCTTGTTCTGAATTTGGTTTAACAATTAGCAAAAAGAAGACACAGATTATGTCACAAGGTGCACATGGGGTACCATCAATCTTTATTGACGACGCCGAACTAGAGATAGTAGACCATTTTACATATCTAGGATCAGTGGTAAATAGCAAATTATCCCTAGATCAGGAAATCAACATCCGGATTGGTAAGGCAGCAACAACAATGCACAGGTTAAGAAAAAGAGTCTGGGAGAACAGGAAGCTTACTGCCAAAACAAAAGTCCTTGTCTATCAAGCCTGTGTCCTTAGTACTCTTCTCTATGGCAGTGAAACCTGGACAACTTACTCACACCAAGAGAACAACTTAAACAGCTTTCATATGCGGTGTCTGCGAAGAATTCTTGGTATTAAGTGGCAAGACAAAATCACAAATACTGAAGTATTGGAAAGATCAGGTTGTGTGACAGTTTATTCCATGCTCAGTCTTCGTAGACTTAGATGGATAGGACATCTTAGGAGGATGGATGATGGTAGAATACCAAAGGATATCTTTTTTGGTGAATTACAGATGGGTAAGAGATCTCAGGGTCGGCCTCTACTACGATACAAAGATGTGTGTAAGCGGGACATGATTGATACAGGCATTGATAATGCACATTGGGAGCAAGTCGCCGCTGAACGTGTTGCATGGAGGGCAAATATCAGAAATGGAATAAAGTCAAAGGAGAAAATTATTGCAGAAAAGTCACACACCAAGCGTTTGAGACGTAAGATGGTGCATGATGGTGGAAATGACCACGTGTTCACATGCACCCACTGTGAACGGACATTTACAGCGCAAATTGGCCTTATCAGTCACACTCGCTACCGCCATAGTTAAAAGTTAGTATGCCTTTTTAAAGCACAAACTATCGTCTGTCAAGACGGCAAGGTGCCAATGAATGAATATATATATATATATATATATATATATATATATATATATATATATATATAAACCTAATATAAATATGGACCTACATATAGATATAGATAGAAATATAGATATTAACCTTATATAGATATAGACCTGCATATAGATACAGACCTACATAAAGATGTAGACCAACATATGGATGTTCGTCCATCACGAATGATGAGGACCATTCATTCATTGCATCTTTTGATTTGATGAAGAACGAATGACTTGCGCTTTAGTTTGGATTATAGTGAGGAAGTGGTCGCGCAACTCCGTCGACCTCTCTCTCGTCCGCGTCCATATGGTTCCAGTGGCGAGCATGGCAAGACGACTGGAGACGGACACAGATGCAGTGGACGTTAGGCTGCCACAGGCCAGTTATCCCTGTATATATTGGCTCTCAACAACAAATGGTAGCCTAGAGCCTCGTGCAAATGGCCCTTCCGTCAATTCCTTTAATTTTCAGCTTTAAGACAAGGGTAGTGACAAGCGTATGAATACTGATAGGATCAACCAGATATCAATTGGATAGACAGACTGACCGCCAGAACAGACCACACACACATTCTGCCAACGAGATTCTACCCACAGAAGATATTGCTCATCTAAATTGCAAACAAATCTCCTGATTTACGGCTGAGCCTCATCAGTTCATGAAGCATATGACTACTGGCAGGATCAACCAGATATCTATCGGACAGATGGACTATTCATGCACACACAGACCAAGAGTACCATCGCTAAAGCGCGCCCTCCCGGTACAAGGTGATACATGCAAAACCACTGGACACCTACCGACAAGCTTTCAAGCTACGCCGGCAGGACTGACCGAAAAGCTATACCAGCTTACTGACTGCAGGCCCACTACTCATCGAGAGAGAGTGGGCGCTTATCGAGACTTTGTTGAACGGTCGTACAAATTTGCTCTTTTGCCCACTCAAACCACGACCCTGGCTGCACGATGCGGTTACATTCTCGAAACGCCTGCCTCGCTAACTTGCATTGGCTGGGAAGATCCCATTTTGGTGCACCTCACACAGCCATCCAAGACAACGAACGCTAGAGGTGGGACTGATCTTGCGAACCAGACCAGCCCTCACAGACCAACATATAGATACAGACCTATGTACAGAAATAGACCTACATTAGTTATAGGCCTACGTATAGATATAAATCTACATATTAATATAAACCTATGTTAGTTAGTTAGTTAGTTAGTCGCGGTTCCAACTTCACAGCAACGGTTCATCTCCATTATGCTCCGTTCCTGTGCCAGTGAATATCACACAAAACGCTCCCCACTGCCCAATGTGAAAAGTGGAAAAGACAGGAGTCTCGACAAACAACAGCCCGCACAGATACACTGTGCATAATGTCGGCGCCAGAATGTCAAGACTATAGTCCCCCATGATGTACCATCTCTGATGGAATCGGCATTCATTTTCCCATCTGGATGTTTCCTAGATGTTCACCCACACAGTCCACAAAAATACAGTTCATCGTCGATGGTAGTGGCAGTCAACCAGAAGCCCAGCAGCCACGCATTTCTGCATAAGGCAAAAACTGGTCAACTCTGGGACATAGCCAGCTGCCATCACTCTGAACATGCAGTCACATTCCAAAATACCTCGGGCAGATTCAAAAGCATTTCACATGAAACCCACAGCTCACAGTGTCGCGCCAAGCACTCACTCAGTAGCAGGGCGACGGAACCATCAAGCCTACTTAGTCGCCTCTTACGACATGCATGCTTCCCTTATGGGCCCCGGCAACACACGGATACCTATATATATACCTATGTTACTCTAATGGATAGATGCATGCCCTCTACAGGGTGTAGATGACCTAAATGCTGATGCATGGAACTTAAGAGTTAATACTTTGTCTTCCTGAGGATGCACAACGCACCAGCTAGCACAATTACTAGATGTTTGTCTTTCAACCAGGCAGTTATAGGTTTGAATTAACATCACGACGGATATTATAAATAGACCCGGTTCTCCATGTCAACCCATTCTAAAATGGGTACCGGGAAATGTGAAGAAGACCAGCACGATATCAACCACATCTCCCCCCCCCCCCCTTCGCCAGTTGGCAGTTGGTCTGTCAAATTATGGGTTTAGCACCATATACCCAATTTGCTGAAGGTGTATACGAGGGTGCTTTACATTTTTTTCTTTACAACTATGGTGATAAGAACATGTCTTTTGAATACTAGACATTTGTAGGCTGCACTATTACATTTATCAGATGGATTCTGGGAAGTAAAGATTTGCAGTGTGGTCTGATGAGTATCAGACCTACTCTGTGGCGAAGGGGTTATGAATGCAATTTGTAATCCTGCATACCACGCTCGAAAGACAGCTGCAGGTGATTTGGAAGCAGATTGCCTTGCAATGGTTTCCATACAATGGTATGAGTGCTGCTCATTAAGAAAGCAATGGCAAACTACTGAACGTCAAACTTGCCCAGGAATAACAAACAGCCAAAAATTGCTGGAGATGACTGCTACGTTCTGTAAAAGATATGCAACTAATTGATGATTATATGACTGGATGATCTTGGTCTGTCTGCAGTCTCTTGATGTATGGTGTGATGTGTGTCATCGCTGACTTTAATGAAATGGCAGAAACATTTTTTGAGACGGCGACCTGTGTACACACTAAGAGTATTCTAGCCTGGACTATGCTTGGTATGTAATATAGCTCTTCAAGTAAAACAATTAAAAATATTCTGCTGTGGATCTTCTGTAAATGTGAACATCTTTATGGTCTTATCTCATTTCCTGTTGTTGTTGTGGTTTTTTGCTGTTGTTGCTGCTTTTATAGTTGCTGCTGTTGTTGCTGCTGCTGTTGTTCTTTTTGTTGTTAGTAAGAAAAAATATCCCTCAGGAACCATGGCAGTGTAGTAGCCAGATGCTCAGCTGCCGGCCCCGCGGTCATGAGTTCGAAACATCTCATGGCAGATTTGAATGTTGAATCCTGACTTCCACGTTGACCAGGCTGAACATGTGACCCAGGAAATGTCTTGGGAAGTCAAGGCGGCCGGAGTGATAATAACCACATTGATTGGTCTATACAAATATGGCTCTAGCACCATATGTCCAAAGCCCATCAGGTGTGTGCAAGTGTCCTTTAGTTAATTACCATAATCCCGCGAGCCTGTAAGCCAGGGGTCATGTGTCAAGGCAGGGATTTTTTTTAATTATACACCTGGGCTGACAGGTCAACCTAGGCTCAAATGTATTCCAGGAAATGTAGTGAATGAATCACCAAAAAAGGAGAAGTAGATTGTGAGCTTTACTAGAACACGGTTACTTCTTCTTCTTTTGCATTCATCCAGACTTTTTTTTCCGGACGTGATTGTGTTGTGCCTGTTTACAGCAGAGGTGCGTTCTTGCGCCGTTAGGCCGACACATCCGACTTCTGCGGGCATTTCGTGACCGGGTTAACCGTCCCGGGGGAACACAGTTACAAGAAACAAAATGGACATTGCGGCTAAAGCCTTCATCAGCACAGAACAAAACAACACAAACAGACAAACAAATTCATGAAAAACACTACATGAAAATACAAAGGTTACTTATCTGAATCCTGGTTTGGTCGAATGTGCTTTACGCACTTATCATGTGATGTGAATGGAAAGAACCGAATGTATGGTTTTTAAACGGGTCAATGGGCGACAGGGATTGGCTAGCCCACCCGGTGGGATGAATGGGGTGGGGGGGGGGGGGGGGGGAGAACGCCCATGTGATTGAACGGTGAAAAGCAGATTAGCAGTGAACTATAGCCGGCTCTGTGGTGAAGGTGTAGTAAGCTCTCCCGCATACCGCGTAGGAACACTGTAGGAACACTGCATGAGTGCCGGTCACTCAGAAAGCAATGACAAGCTACCGAACGTAGACTTGCCAGGAAATCATAAACGGCAAAAGTAATGTTGGGGTTGATTCCTACGTCCTGTAAAGAATATGTTGACATGTTTTTCTAGTGGGCTATACAACTTCGAGGATGGAAAACGGGGAGGGGAGGTTGGAAGTTAAATAAAACTATGTTGGACAAGAGGGCGTGAGGGGAGAGTGAACCCAACTGGAAAATGAGAGAAATGGAGGAAATGTAGTGAGAAGTACACGTAGCCAGTGATATTGACCTCATCGTCCATCATGTGCTGATTGGTCAATACAAATATGGGGCTGGTTGCATACATCCAATTTGCCTCCAAGCGGGTCAAAGGGTTCTGCATGCTACTTTTTACAAGGAGGCTTCAAATTAAAACCTTAAATATTTTTTTTGATGAAATATATTCTGAAAAAGTAAAGAATGAATGTATCATTTTTCCATGTAGTCACCACTGCATTCAATGCAAGCCCTCCTTCACTGATAAAGTGCTTGGATTCCTGTAGAATAAAATTCTGTTGGTCACGTGTGTAACCACTCATGCACCACCTGCTGTACCTCTGTCACAGAAATCACACCGTTTTGAAACTTCCTATTCCACCCATACACTTGCTGGGCTGACTTGCATGCATCACCATACTGGACCTCCATTCGCCAATGAATTTCTATAAAATTTACACATTCACTGATCAAAAATGGGATAAAAGAACGCTGCTCCTCTTTGGTGCATGTCAAAAGTAGGGCGGCAATCTTTAAACAGTCCTTATGACGGCACCGTGTTCATCTGCACCATAATGTCACATGCCAAACACTCTTGACATGCTTAAAAACAATATTGACAGGTTACAAGACAATGGTATGGTTACTGTAATTTCTACCACACTTAAAGTTTTCTTTTGAATCCCCCTCGTAACCACCATATAACTCGGGAGTCGTGGGAATGCACTGGCTATTTGCTCGCCGGCCGGCTCAGTGGTGATATGTTCAAATCCACATCACGGCAGGGGATTTTTAATTGACCTGGGCCTCCCGGGTCTTGGCAAGCTAAATGGTACACACAATGTTTCAGGAAGTAAAGGTGGCCAAAATGGCAAGTGCTGATTGGTCTATTCAAATATGGGGGCCAGCACCATATACCAGATATGCCTCACGCCATGGAAAAGGTCCTTGACTGAGACTATACAACCTTATCTCTCAATTTATCATGGCTGTCTCCATGGCAAAGTGGCTAAGCCACCCGCCTCGCACTCCATAGGTTGTGGCGTTACTTCTAGACTCTGAGGCTCCTGGGAGTCGTCGCTGGAGCTACACAGTTCATGCTCTGTGCGATACTTTTGACAGACCGCTCCTTGAAAATAAACAGCCATAAGGGATAAAACTCAGTGCAATGAAGTCAGTCGTCTTGCCTTTAAACCACTTTATATTACAATAGTGTATAAATAGGACCCTTACCATTCATCATTTTTGTACAGTAGACCTCACATTTATAGTGATTGTTCTGTCATCTTCTTTGTTCCTCTTTCAAGGTCAGTAGGTCCAATTGTTGCTTCTTCTAGACAGATTCCACCCATGGTCACAGGCTCTATCTGTGGGTAGGTTTTCTTTCCTAATAATTTTGCAGGGCTGCAGCCTGAAGGTCTGCTCTTGGCAATTTCTAACTGCTGTGGGATTTTTAAAGTGCACTACTTGCACATGAAGCCTCCTGTTTGTATCCCTTATATGGGAGAGCTGGATGTCTTATGTCACAATCCAAGCAATTGGGGGTGGAGGAGTGTAATATCATTATATGTATAGACTAATTTCTATTTTACCTTTCACTCACATGGGTGTCTCCCCATCCCCCCAGTGGGTGTTCTCCCACCAGGTGGCTAAGCCAATCCCTGAGCTTCTGACGTTATTGACCTTTAGTCCATTGACCCACCTGAACCACACATCTGGTTCATTCCATCCACTGATAGTCGTCAAACGCAGTGGTCGCTTAAGACGTATTCAGC
Organism: Cepaea nemoralis; assembly: GCA_014155875.1. Classification (NCBI taxonomy): domain Eukaryota; kingdom Metazoa; phylum Mollusca; class Gastropoda; order Stylommatophora; family Helicidae; genus Cepaea; species Cepaea nemoralis. The sequence goes on from JACEFZ010019492.1 coordinate 74,099, forward strand.
CAAACAAGGATACAGATAAGTAACCTTAATATTTTCATGTACTGTTTTTCATGTAGTTGTGCGTCGATTTGTGTTTGTTTGTTCTGTGCTGAAGAGGGCTTTAGCCGCAACGTCCATTTTTGTTCTTGTAATCGTGTTCTAGTAAAGCTCACGATCTACTTCTCATTTTTTGGTGATTCATTACTTGCCATTATATGCATATAATCCTTGAAAAAAAAACGTTTAACCCTGTTCTGGGGGATGTGTCTTGCACCTTATGAGCCAGTGATCTGTGTCATGGATCCCCACTAATAGTCTGATAGTCTCTTCTGATAGTCTTCTACAACATCAACCCTAATAGTCCAATAGTTCTCTTAACAATACAGTATCAACACAAATAGTATGATAGTTCTCCTAACTATACATAATCAACACTAATAGTACGATAGTTCTCCTAGCAATACAGATTCAAAGTTGTTCTCTTCATTGTAAGGCTTATTCTACGATGCCGTCTCAAATGAGATTGGAGCAGAGATGGCCTACACAGAAGCTAATAGATTGAATGACCTCAAGGCAGCAGCTTTAGCACAAGCACTGAGAGAACAGGAGGAGGAACTGCTGGAGCAAAAGAGAAAGGAGCAAGAAAGCATTTCTGTGGAATTCAAAAGAGAAGGTAACTATCAAATATTCAATTTCCAGAGTTCAACAGTGCCTGAATTATTTCGTGATAATATAATCTTTGCATCCGTCCATCATGCGCCATGCCAGTAAGTGTGAGCGGTCATGACTCGCCATTTCACTTAATCACCAGACTCATGGATCAGCTCAGTGTTCTTGTCTCGACCATGCCACGTGGTCAAGCCATCCAGGTATTTACTTTTCTGTCTTCCCCTTGTTCACTTCCTCTTGATCTTGCCAGTTTTCACCAAGTTCTCTAATTTATTTCATCTCATAACACGTCCAAAATATTTTAACTGTCTACGTCTAATTTCTCTAATCAATTTACGATTTTCATTTGTTTGTTGTAGTACTTGATCATTGGTTTTTCTGTCTGTCCGTGGTATTCTTTGCATTCTCCTCAGAAACCACATAAAAAGACTGATATTTCTTAATTATTACGCCAGGGAAGTATGTATTTGTGAGAACCTTCGTCCAACCAGACCTTGACATTATATTTAAGATTGTGTTAATACATAAGAGCTTTCTAGATGTTTTTATCTGTAGTTATTTGATTATCCAAAATATTTCTTTGGCAAGGAGATGGCCATATTTAACTGGCAGCATATGTTTATAATTGATTTAAGTTTGGACTGTAGATTGGTGTGGCTAGATGAGTCAATCATTACTGTACTGGTAATGCTGGTTGCTGTACGCTAATTGATTTTTTACAACAGAATTTGGAGCACCTATTGATGATAATCCTATCTGAACTGAACTATAGCTAATACAATTTCTTCAGACAAAACTATGCAGGCCTCATGTTTGCAAATGGATGTTTTATCATCAAGTACAGAACCATTAGTGTACACTATTGCATTATCTCTGTACATTATTGCATTATCTCTGTACACTATTGCTTTATCTCTGTACACTGTTGCATTAACTGTGTACACTGTTGCATTATCTCTGTACACTGTTGCATTATATATGTACACTGTTGTATTATCTCTGTACACTGTTGTATTATCTGTGTACACTATTGTATTATCTCTGTTAGCACTTTCTTCTATCAGTTGTCAGACCTCCAATTTCACCAAACTATTACACCTTTCTCTAGAATCTCTCCTCAATGTGATGATGGCCGAGTGAAGGTTGCTCTTGTTTCTGCTGCTGTCAGTCCAACCCAGCCCACTCTACATCTGCTTGACAGAGGTCACCTGCCCAATGGTAACTTATGCCTGAGCCATCCATGACCTTTCTCACTTTATTTGTCTTCCTTTGAGATCATTTCGCTTCACTTGCTGTGTCTTTGAATGTCCAGTTAGGAAGAGCTTTCTAGACACAACTTTTGTGTGCTTGTGATATTCCACTAATTCATCACATAACCAGTATGTCTTGTTTTTATTTCACAAAGTTGCATTTTTCATGTAATCAAATCAGCAGCATTTGAAAATATTTCAACATGTTTTAAAATTTAGCAATGTTATCAACAATCGCACTGAATGCACTAACTGCAAGTTTTGTTTCTCTGCCACTTCATTTCCATCTCACCAAAGATGTTACCATGGCAGCAGATGAAGGTGGACTTTCTGCTCCAGCCTCGGTGACAAAGCCACAGAAAGGTGCCCCAGCCTCATCTAAACAGGCAACTCCGATTGTCACACAACGTACGTAACAGTCAGCTGTTTCTCAGTTGCTTTGTTCTCTTTATTCACAAGTACTAAATAATTCATAATGCACATATTTCTACACACTTTTTTTGGTAGAAGACATCAGCTCAATATCAGTGGTCAGTTAGGCATTTTTTATTGAAGGTTGGGGGGGCTGAGTGGTCTCGAGGTATGGTGTCCACCTTGAGTGCTGGAGGTCCCGGGTTCAAGCCCCGGTGAGTGCCAGAATTTTTTCATGTGGACTTCTGGTGACAAAAATGTCCCCTGGTCTCTGGGTAGTGAGATCGGATGCCTGTGTGTATTGTTGCACATGTAAAAATTCCCTTGGCAGTTGGAAATCGAAAAAGAGTAGCCTAACGGCGCTGCCTGAGCAAAAGTTTTGAGTTAAAAATCTACCCAAAGTATTTCAGGATCCTCACCAGAGCTACGGAGTTCATGCACTGAGCTGAGATTATCTAGACTCCGGCTTGAGTTAGGAGTAGAACGGAGCACTTATGGGTTACACGCATATGCCTTGATGTTGATCCATCGACTAAACTAAACTTACTGAAGGTTAAGTTGTGGGTGACGATTCCAACTCATGGTCAGTGGTCAGTTAGTCAGTATTTGATTGAGGTTAAGTTGTGCAGAAGATTACAGCTCATGGTCAATAGTCAGTTAATCAGCATTTGATTGAAGGTTAAGTTGCAGTTGACTATTCCAGCTCATGGTCAGTTAGTCAGTATTTAATTGAAGGTTAAGTTGTGGTGGAAGAACCAAGTTCATGATCAGTGGTTAGTTAGTCAGTATTTGATTGAAGGTTAAATTGTGGTGGAAGAACCAAGTTCATGATCAGTGATTAGTTAGTCAGTATTTGATTGAAGGTTAAATTGTGGTGGAAGAAACAAGTTCATGATCAGTGGTCAGTTAGTCAGTATTTGATTGAAGGTTAAATTGTGGTGGAAGAAACAAGTTCATGATCAGTGGTCAGTTAGTCAGTATTTGATTGAAGGTTAAATTGTGGTGGAAGAAACAAGTTCATGATCAGTGGTTAGTTAGTCAGTATTTGATTGAAGGTTAAATTGTGGTGGAAGAACCAAGTTCATGATCAGTG
>JACEFZ010019492.1:82500-87907 GCA_014155875.1 Cepaea nemoralis
AAATCTGGTAGAATATCAGTATCCCGGGAAGGTTAACCCGGTCAACAAATGCCCGCAGAAGTCGGATGTGTCGGACTAACGGCGCAAGGACGCAGCTCTGCTGTAAACAGGCACAACGCAATCATGTCCACACACAAAAAACTCTGGATGAACACAGAAGAAGAATATCAGTATTTTTCTGCTTCTTCTTTGTCCATGATATTCTAAGAAATATGCTGTATTTAAACTCGAGATCCCCACTTTTCTTCTTCAGTGATTGCTAAATAGACCAAACCCACATTCATATGCTGCTCTAGGAAAGATGCATGTTGCTACATGTTCATGTGATACATGATGTGTATAGTAACATGTGAGAGTGAGGTAGAGAGAGAGAGAGTGAGAGACAGAGTGTAGGAGAGAGAGAGAGTGAATGAGAGATGGAGAGTGTGAGGATTAAGGGGAGAAAGAGAGTGAGAGAGAGAAAGTGAGTGAGTAAGAGAGAGAGCGATAGAGAATTATTAAAGAGAAAGAGAGTGAGTGTGAGAGAGTATGTGAGAGAGAGAGAGAGAGAGAGAGAGTATGTTTGTGTATGAGAGAGTGAGCGAGCGATAGACAGATACACTGACAGACAGATCTATTACCTCATTATACTATCATATATTTCTTCGGGGAAAATACAGATAGCAAGAAATAGAGCTGGTCACTTAACTCCCAAATGTTGTGCTTAGACCTTTAACTTAACACCAGAGTCAATAAATGGCAGTGTACTGTCATAATGATGTATTTCTTAAAGAAGGAGCATCGGAGAAATCTTGAGGCCATCACAGAAATACTGATTGTCAAGGCTGTTGGAAAGGTTAAAGATGATAAGACTGATTTTATTGCACTGGGTTTTACTTTGTATAGCTCATTCTCTCGCCACAGAATGGCCAGTTGCCTGCAGGGAGCATTGCAAAAACTCTGTGGATCTAGCAAGGACCCCCAGAGATCTCCAGAAAATGTGCACTCATGGTGCACCACAGTCTTCATAGCAGAGGCAGACTGACTGATTGTCACCTATAAAATGGGAAATAAGATTTAGAAAAGAAGTAGATGGCTGACAATGCTAACATGACAATAATTACGACAATTTTGTAGCGGGCGTGTAAGCAAAGTTGATCAGGAACTGCGCTGATAATGTCATGAGTGTAGTCAGAAACGAGTTCAACACCTGGGCTCATCGCCTGCAAAGTGAGGGAAAGATTAGCCAGCTGTTCCTCCGTGCATTTTGGCCTACTAAATATGATGGTCACATCACATCAGAGACCTATAGCAGGAAACTTCATTGTGACAAATTAAAATTAAATAAAAATGTTTTGTACCACATCAGTTCATAGATATAGCTAAATGGATGTTTCCTTCCTAAATGTAAACCATTGATGTTCACATCATTCAGTACTTTTTAGTGTAATTTAACTCTTAATTAATATTCAGTTCATAGAAAGAGCACTGGGTCATGAATTGCTGACAAGCTCAAGTGGTCCCAAGCTAGATTTCTATATTGCCATGGCAAAACTCTACATCCTGAAGGGAGAGTACTCTGAAGCCGAGAATAATCTCAACGAAGCTTTACAGCTGGATATCAAGGTTATGTTTCTATGATTTAAGTGTCGTTGAAGAATTGTATTACTGATTTATGTTTTAGTTTTTATTATGGTTGTGTTAAAGTCTATTACTATAACATTTTTTTAATGTTTAACACTTTGACCTGAAGGTCCCAATGTTTTAGCTGAACGCTTTCTGTTTTTTTGGAAAATCGAAAGTGCAGCAGAGTTTGTGCATTGTGCTGAGATTCTCCTTGTGTGATTTATGGGAGGAAGCTGGATCAGTGATGGAAATATTGGTGTATAATGAAAGCAAATGTTTACATCCCAAAGTCTGAAACAACTAGGTATCCCATTATAGGTGACCAGTTGAACAACCCACCACCCAATTATAACCCATGAACAACCCACAACCACTGTAAATTCCATTATAACCCATAGAGTTGAACAACACTCAACCACTGTATATCCCATTATAACCCATAGAGTTGTACCACCCACAACTACTGTAAATCCTATTATAACTCATGGAGTTGAACAACCTATAACCATTGTATACCTGTTCCACAATATATGACCCACCATAACCCATATCAGTTGAACAGAATGTGTCTTTTCCTCAGGAAAAAAAAAATAATAACAATGTAGGACTATTTTCAGTGACACAGTTTTTTGTCTTGTGTCTGTTGATAGAACCAGGATACCTGGTCACTGATGGGACACGTCAAGTTTCTCAAGGGTGACACTGCCACTGCCAGAGACTGCTACGAGAGAACTCTGTCTTTTGTCAATGATGCTAGTGAAACACATTCTGTGTACCTCCGGCTGGCATCCATTTATTTACAAGAGAAAAGAGTAAGCCTATAATTTGTAACAATTACAGGAAAAATAGACATAGAGAAAAATAGACATAGAGAAAAATAGGTATAAAGAAAAATAGACATAAAGAAAAATTGACATAGAGAAAAATAGACAGAGAAAAAAGAGGATGAAGGATGAGGAAGAGAAAGAGGGAGATGAGAAGAAGAAGAAGAATGAATGAGCAAATTTTTTTTTCAAATTGTTAAGACTTGTTCATGCAGGCTCATCTAACATTCCGCCCTTCTTATCTTTATCCTTTCATAGATACCTTCTTCATTCATACATCTTCTATTTATTTATTTTTTAATGTTACATATCCCTTACAGGACGTTGCAGTCAACACCAGCATTTTTCAGCTGCTGTTGATGTACTAGGCAAATTTTACGTTCAGTAGTTTGCCATTGCTTTCTGAACGAACGGCTCCCATACCAACATGTTATAACACAACACGACATGGTCTGCTGCACAAATAGGTCACGGCTGCATTTACGAACGCCTGGTAAGCAGCTCACGAATCGCATTCGCAAGCCTTTTACCATGGAGACATCTTTTATTAGGTTAAGCTTAAACTACATGAGCCCAGTCAGATAAGGGATCGTCATCTCGCTAAGTGAGGGAGAGACTGACCACCTACCTCTCCCAGCACTCAGGTCTTCAACATGTGATGGTCCTGGCACATCACAAATCCATTGCTGGCTCCTGCCTCGGGACATGTATTTTTTAATGCAACAAAAAATGCATTTAAAAATGCGCCAGAAATTTTCAAAAATCATTATTATGTGAAGAAGAAGAAGAAGAAGAAGAAGAAGAAGAAGAAGAAGAAGAAGGCTAGATGACTAGAAAGATGTTGCCAGATGTGGCTATATATTAGATAGATATGGCTAGATGTGGATGGATAGATGTGGCTATATGTGATAGATAGATGTGGCTATATATGGCAAGATGGCTAGATAGATGTGTCTAAATGGCTAAATAGATGAGGCTAGATATTGGATAGATGTGGCTAGATGTTTCTAGATGTGGCTAAATGGGTAAATAGATGGCTAGATAGATGTTTCTAGATGTGGCTAGATTGATAATTCCAGATGTGGCTAGATATTTCTAGATGTGGCTAGATGTTTCTAGATATGGCTAGATAGCTGTGGCTAGATATTTCTAGATGTGGTTAGATTGATGTTTCTAGATGTGGCTAGATTGATAATTCTAGATGTGGCTAGATATTTCTAGATGTTTAAGATGTGGCTAGATGTTTCTAGATATGGCTAGATAGATATGGCTAGATATTTCTAGATGTTGCTAGTTGTTTCTAGATGTGGCTGGATGTTTCTAGATATGGCTAGATATATGATTCTAGATGTGGCTATATATTACTAGATGTGTGGCTAGATGTTTTTAGATGTGGCTAGATGTTTCTAGATATGGCTAGATGGCTAGATAAATGTGGCTAGATATTTCTAGATGTGGCTAGATGGCTAGATTGATGTTTCTAGATGTGGCTAGATTGATGATTCTAGATGTGGTTAGATGTGGCTAGATGGCTAGATAAGATATTTATAGTTGTGGTTAGATGTTTCTAGATGTGCATAGATGTTTGTAGATGTGGCTAGATGGCTAAATAGATGTTTCTAGATGTGGCTAGATTGATGATTCTAGATGTGGCTAGGTGGCTAAATATATGTTTCTAGATGTGGCTAGATTGATGATTCTAGATGTGGCTAGATACTTCTAGATGTGTGACTAGATGTTTCAGATGTGGCTAGATATTTCTAGATGTGTGGCTAGATGTTTTAGATGTGGCTAGATGTTTCTAGATATGGCTAAATAGATGTGGCAAGATATTTCTAAATGTTGCTAGATGTTTCTAGATGTGGCTGGATGTTTCTAGATATTGCTAGAAATATGTTTCTAGATGTTTTTAGATGTCTAGCTAGATGTTTTAGATGTGGCTAGATGTTTCTAGATATGGCTAGATAGATGTGGCTAGATGGCTAGAATGATGTTTCTAGATGAAGCTAGATTGATGATTCTAGATGTGGCTAGATGTTTCTAGATGTGGCTAGATATATATTTATAGTTGTGGCTAGATGTTTCTAGATGTGCATAGATGTTTGTAGATGTGGCTAGATGGCTAAATAGATGTTTCTAGATGTGGCTAGATTGATTATTCTAGATGTGGCTAGATATGTCTATATGTTTTTAGATATGGCTAGATGTTTCTAGATATGGCTAGATAGATGTGGCTAGATATTTCTAGATGTTGCTAGTTGTTTCTAGATGTGGCTGGATGTTTCTAGATATGGCTAGATATATGATTCTAGATGTGGCTAGATGTTTTTAGATGTGGCTAGGTGTTTCTAGATATGGCTAGATAGATGTGGTTAGATATTTCTAGATACAGCTAGATGGCTAGATTGATGATTCTAGATGTGGTTAGATGTGGCTAGATGTAGCTAGATAGATGTTTCTAGATATGGCTAGATTGATGATTCTAGATGTGGCTAGATACTTCTATGTGTGTGGCAAGATGTTTTTGGATGTGACTGGATGTTTCTAGATATGGCTAGGTAGATGTGGCTAGATGTTTTCAAATGTCTATAATGATGTTTCTAGATGAGGCTAGATTGTTGATTCTAGATGTGGCTAGATAGATATTTATAGTTGTGGCTAGATGTTTCTAGATGTGCATAAATCTTTGTAGATGTGGCTAGATAGCTAAATAGATGTTTCTAGATGTGGCTAGATTGATGATTCTAGATGTGGCTAGATATGTCTATATAGGCTTTTAGATGTGGCTAGATGTTCTGGATCTGGCTAGATATATGTGGCTAGATATTTCTAGATGTTGCTAGTTGTTTCTTGATGTGACTGGATGTTTCTAGACATGGCTAAGATAAAATTTTTTAAATTCTTTTTTGATTTTTTAGGGGGGTTTTAGATATTTTTCTTTTTGATTTAAAGTGGCTAGATTTTCTTTTTTAAAATGG
>JACEFZ010019493.1:0-91962 GCA_014155875.1 Cepaea nemoralis
TCGTCGAATGTTACACCAAGGTATGTTGGTTCCTTATCTTCTCTTAGGGGTGTTCCATTTATCTGAATGCTCCCTGCCTTTTGTTTCGGAGAAAGGGTAAATAGAGTGGTGCTGCACTTGTCAGTGTTTATGCTGATACACCATCTATCCGCCCATGCAACAAATGTATCTACAGCTCTTTGTAGCAATATGGTGGCCACTGATGCATGTTCATTTGCGCTCCACAAAACCAGGTCATCAGCGTACATTGCCGCTTTAATTCCATTGGGTAGATTAGCAACAAGATCATTGATGAAGATTAGAAAAAGTGTTGGGGACAGGACTCCGCCCTGGGGAACACCGTGACGCAATAGTACTTTCTTGCTCTTGAGACCGTCTATCTGTACTCGGGCTCTTCTGTTGTGCAAGTATGCTTTTACCCATTTGTACATTCTTCCATTGACTTTACAGTTTCTCAGTTTCTTCATCAGACCTTCTTTCCAGACTTTGTCAAAGGCTTTCTTCAGATCTATCCAAGCCGCAAGTACCAGCTTCTTCTCTTGGAATGCATCCTCAACTTCTTGAGAGAGGTAGGTTGTCTGATCTTCCGTAGAGTAGCACTGCGTAAAGGCAGCCTGTTGTGGCACAAGGATGTTTTCACTTTCAATGTACCACTGTAGTCTGTGATTGATGACGCGTTCCATTGTTTTGCAGAGACAACTGGTGAGGCTAATGGGTCTGTAGCTGGAGGCAATGGAACTGTCTTTCCCAGATTTTAGGAGGGGTATCATGATTGCTTCTCTCCAGACTTGTGGAACTGATGTCTGTCTCACAAGATCCACATGATAAACTTAGATTGGATGATAAAGCTGAAGCTTCATATTAAAAATGACTGGTATGCTTTCAATCAATCAATCATGTGCCATGCCGGAAAGCGTGGGCGGTCATGACTCGCCATTTCATTCGATTACCAGAGTCGTGGATCAGCTCAGTGTTCCTGTCTCGTCCATGCCATGTAGTCAAGCCATCCAGGTATTTACTTCTCGGTCTTCCCCTTGGTCTGTTCTCTTTGAGCTTGCCAGTTGTCACTAAGTTCTCCAATCCATTTCTTCTCATATCAAATTTTGACTGTCTACGTCCAATTTCTCTAATCAATTTACGATTTTCATTTGTCTCCTGTAGTACTTGGTCATTGGTTTTTCCGTCTGTCCATGGTACTCTTTGCATTTTCCTCGGAAACCACATTTCTGCAGCCATCAGATGTTTTTCAGCTTGACTGCTCATTGTCCAAGTTTCACATCCATACAAAAGAACAGGCTCAATGTAGCACCTCAACACTCCTTTTATCGTTTCAATTGACATCTTTTTTTATTGGTCAGTATGTTTGTCATCTTTCTAAAGGCTACTTTCGCCATGGCGATTCTTGTTCTAATCTCTACAAGGCATCTCCCATTAGATGTTATGACTGTTCCGAGATAATTGTACCGATTCACTTGTTGAAGAATATTCCCATTTACTTGTATATTACATTGTGGTATTTCGTTCTTCCTAGTGAAGACCATAATCTGTGTCTTTTTACAATTTAATTCTAACCCCAGTTGTTTACTGTGTGCACCAACCGCGTCTACTAATTGTTGCAGGTCCTGTTCATTGTCTGCAATTAATACTGTATCATCTGCATATCTAATGTTATTGATGTTTCGTCCTCCAATGCTGATTCCATTTATATCTTCTACATTTCTGAAAATATTTTCACTGTATAGGGAAAAAAGATCTGGAGTCATTACACATCCCTGCCTAACACCTCTCTTAATAGTCTGATATTGTCCCACTTCATTATCAATCCTTATGGCAGCTTGTTGTTTCCAATATATGTTTTGATTGATTGATTGATTTAGGAACCGACATGATAGAATTCGGGGCATTCTCATAAGCGCTCCGTCCCCATCATCAGCAGCCAGCGAAGAGTTCCAACACCAATAGTTCCAGAAGCAATCTGATTATATGTCCGTCTCGTCTTTCCTCTGAGCGTCGAGCGTCGGCCAAATCCCCTCGTCACTCCCTCATTCTTGCCAGACTATGGTGGTCCATTTGCTCCTCCGAGGTGTACACGTGCTCCCACAAGGCCGCAACCACGTCTGCCTTGTCATGCATCAATACTCCACCAAGTTTTGCCGAGCCAGCCAATCTGTCCATTACCCAGCACACCGGCATGCCCCGGAAAAAAGATCCAGGTGATGCTTGCCACCTGTGACCTCCGAAGCGAAGCAATATATGTTTTTTATAAGTCTAATGTCTTTCCCATAAATTTTAGATCTGCAAGCATATATACCATGTTAACATGTCTTACTCTATCGAAAGCCTTTGTGTAGTAAATAGAGCACATATGTATATCTTTGTTTACTTCTGTAGAACGTTCAATAACTGATTCGCAGCATATACACAGCATTTACTGTACCCTTTCCTTCTACAAACCCACATTGTTCTTCCCATATTTCAGGGTGTATTTACTTCCTCACTCTGTGCATGATAATTCGTAGCAAAATCTTCGTGATGTGACTCATTATACTAATTGTTCTATGTTGATCACATTCCAAGGCTCCTGATTTCTTTGGGATTGCAATAAATTCAGAATTACATAATTCAGAAGGTATATGTTCGATATCATATAATGAGTTCCGCAATTTGGTAACTTGATCTATTCCATATTCTTCTAAAGCTTTAATCATTTCTGTTGTGATGTTATCTGAAACGGGGGCCTTGCCTGCTTTCATATGTTTAAGAACATTTCGAACCTCCAAATACTTTAGCTGTTCCAATTTCTATTAATACACGATCAGGGAGCTGATAAGTTGAACGGCATTTACCTACTCTCATCAGGCCAAATTTTATTGTCAAGATAACATTTAAGAGGTCAAGTTTCATCCTGTTTCTTAGTTTACATTTTATATAATTCATAGTACTGAAAACTCTTTCCACATCAGATCTGAATGGGGTATGGCAGACATTGCACATTCAAAGAGCTTACAGAATGGACTGTTACCTGAGGCATCTTTAAATTGTCTTATTTCAATCCAAAAAGCTTCAGTTTCTGTTTTGTTTCTCCGGTCAACCAAAATAAATTTGGACTTTATTTTGGTTAACTCTGCTTCCGCCACATTATTATCAGTCAATCAATCAATCAATCATGTGCCATGCCGGAAAGCGTGGGCGGTCATAACTCGCCATTTCACTCGATCACCAGAGTCGTGGTTATTATCAGTATATATTATTATTATCAGTAGCCCCTAAAAATTTCATAACTTGACAATATTAAGATATATACTTTACTGGCTGAAGTATGTTGTTAACAGAAATGAGTGAAATATTTTTCAATACATCTAAATTTTCAGAAAGTCTCTGCTTCAATTGCTTGAATAATGAGACAAGAAAATCTTGACAGCGCTTTCTTAAGTTGTTCCTGTTAACAGGCCTTTTGTTTTTAAACCATTATTTCAGCTGTGTAGCACTTTTCACTTTGTCTTGTTATTTCGAAATGTGTTAGTTTAGTTTAGTTTAGTCGACGGATCAACATCACGGCACACGGGTGTAGGTACTTTGCTGGTAATTCACCCCAAACAAAAAATCATCCCTTACAGGGCCTCACCCGCATCGGCCCAGCAATCACCTCCGGCTAAATTTTCGGTGGACCGCCGGACCGATCGATGGGTGTCCTGTTAGCTCTTGGAGAACTCAAATATCCGACGACAGTGAGGGCCCTACGGGCCCAACAACCAACAAAACATCCATCGATCGGTCCAGCAGTCCACTGATAACCCAACCGGAAATGTCTGCGGGACCGATGCAAATGAGGCCCTATAAGGGATGCTCCCCTGTTTGGGGTGAATTAACAGCACAGTACCCGGGTGCAACCCATAAGTGCTCTGTACTTCTCCTAACTCAAGCCTGAGTCCGGAGAATCTCAGCTCGGTGCACGAACTCCGTAGCACCGGCAAGGATCCTTAAATACTTTGTGTAGATTTTTAACTAGAAATTTTGCCCGGGCAGCGCCGTTAGGATACTCTTTTTCGATTTCCAACTGCCAAGAGATTTTTTAACGTGCGCAACAATACACACGGGAGTCCGATGTTACTACCCAGAGACCAGGGTAGCTTCTTTAGCTGTGTTTAACTATTGATGGAACATCCCGAGTTGTCTGCGCTTGTATAATAAACTATAAACTGGTATTCTTTGTAACAGACATTAATTTAACACATCGTTATGCTTAATAGCACACTTATTGACATTTGCAAAGTGAAAGTTTGTTGATTTTGCTTCTTCTTTCGTTCGGTGTTATGAGTAATTATGCTAAAGCTAAGTGGCTCTGTGATTAATGACTGACTAAACATTGTCTTTGGTTCACTTACTGGGGTGGAGATAATAGTAAGGGATTTTCTTCTGTGAAGTGGTAATGACAAACATCATAACTTGTAGTGTTACTGATTTGTTGCAGAATAATATTCGTTGAATACGTAAGTTTTGTCTGATGGGGTTTTCAAAACACTGTTCTCTTGGAGTGTGACTGATAAGGCTGTGGTAACAGATGTCATTTGGCAACCTTTTATTTGATCATCTTTCTATTATAGCTAGTTCAGTTCAATCGCGGTTCCAACATCACAGCAACGGGTCGTCTCCATTATGTTTCGTTCCCGTGCCAGTGAATATCACATAAAATGTTCCTCACTGCCCCATGTGTGTCTTCAACTCCAACCATTGTTTCACAATTATTTCAACAGCTGGTTGAATTGATAACCATCTAGTCTTGCGATATGACATAATTTTCAGTGGTGAGGAACTATCATGTAATGCTTTATATAAATTATTATATTGTTGTTGTCTGACAGATGATTTGGAGAACCAGTTATGTGTTTCAGCAATAAGGAATTCCAAACTCCTTGGTAAACATTCTGATGAGGCATGTGATAACGCTAGCTGCAAATAATGGGACGCACGTTTTATGAGGATTAAAGATGGGATGATGCCAACCATTGCCGAGGCATTATCGTTACCAAATTCTTCCAGTTTAAATGTTTAATGATCAAAAGTTTCTTCAATGCCTGAACTATACTTTCTGCATCACACTTTTCCAAGTGAACTAGTCCAAGAAATGTAGAAACTACTTTGTCTTTGCTGTTGCTATAATATATAACACATACACCAAGCACTTTCAGAACAGAAATGTCATTTGATTAGTCTAATAATAAACTATATTTATTTGTAGAAATATCACTGATCAAATCTTCTTCAAAGTGAGAAAACAAAGTACTTCTTATAATATTTGTACACTTGCTCCGATAGCATTTTTACGTCGTATAAAACTTTACTGTCAGAAATAGTGTTTTTAAACAAATCAATCAAATGGTCACAGTTCGCAATTGCACAATGACAACTTAAAAACATTGCGACAGATCGTTCAACTTTTGATGATGTTTTAATCTGTGTAATTCTGAAAACATATGTCAGCGGTGGCATATCCCTGAATCATGAATGGAACTGCATTTTTATGTTTGTTAGTCTTTGCATGATTCTTCAAGTCTTGTATTTTCGCTTTCATTTCGCATTTGCAGTACTTACAAGGTGCCTTAGTCGCATCTCCATGAACTGGCAGCACCCAGTCTTTAATTATGTTATCGTGCAGCCACTCTTTCCGAAAATTTTGTTCATATTGCTTTACTTTTGGCATGTTGAAAGATTTGTTCAAAATGGAAGACACATATGAAGGTGAGCAATTATTTTAAAAAATCACATGAAATAGAATCACAAAGTCGGCATCACAGCAATAATTCGCATCACAGTGAGTTTACAGTTCAAATAATGTTACTATAATTTATGCGAGCTTTTACTCATTACTGGGGTATTGCCAGATTGTTGAGCGTTAACCAAGTCAGTTCAAAGTTTAAATAATGGCAGTTACCACAAGTTACGCGTTTCCAGACCAAACAAAAAATGGGTGATAAATATTTTAGACATTAATAATTAAATGCTTTGCTTGCTTGTGTTCACTGGCTGTGAGCTCCAACGCGAAGTCCCTATATGTCAGATGAAGGCATCCTATTGTCCAACATCAGTGTGATGTCATACAGGACCTGAGGTTTGCGTGAGTATCCGTTGTCCCATGTCTGGCTTATTGGAGTGCAGACTGGTGGTTCCACGCCGTGCAGGCAGACTCTCCGACTTCAGAGGAATCAACGATCCTACTGACTTTAGCCAGGACCCAAAATGGACCTGTTCCCCAGGACGCTCGACGAGGACGCGTCAGTTGGTCTTGGCCAGTATAGAACCCAGCCCTGGTGCCTTGGAAACACCTCTGCGTCCCAAATAATTAAACGACACCTAAAGAAAAGTAAAATCTAGAAAATATCCAACTCCAAATGAAAAACATTTAGAATTACATCTAACATCCAAACGTCATTTGGGTCCATTAGGGATACACAAAGTGGAGAGTGGAAAAGAAGAAGTAACAAAGACATTTATGATTTGTTTAAGTCCCCGCTAATCACTGGTATAATGAAGAATGACTTGCGCGATGACTTGGATTAAAGTGAGGAAGAGTTGCGCAATTCGTCGACCTCATTCTCTCGCCCGAGTCCATCTGAGTCCAGTGGCAAGACAAGTCGAGACGACGGTATTAGGAAGGCTAATAGACTACAATGGCTGGGGCATTTAGAAAGAATGGAAGATAATAGGGAAACAAAACTCGCGTATACTCAGGAAATAAATGACCGTAGACCCCGAGGTAGACCAAGAAGACGGTGGAGAGATAATTAATATACATACAGACCTACAACAAGCACTTGGAATCAGCGACTGGCAAGAAAAGGTCAACCAGAGATGCGATTGAAGACAGCTTGTAAATAACTTGTAGCTGCAGCAAAGAACTCAATGGCTTGGAATGCTGAAGAAGAAGAAGAAGCAGAAGAAGAAGAAGAAGAAGAGGAAGAAGATCCAAACGTCAGAAAACGACATCTAGACGCCAGCAAAAACATCTACATCTAGATGTAAAACATCTAGAATGGCAACCATGCCACGCACACTGAATAATTAAACAACTTGTACTGCAGTCGTTAGCAGTATGGTTCTTATTGTGGAAATTAAGTTTCGCTTTTATCAACGTAATTTATTTTCTTCGTTGTTCTTCTCTCGCGTGGAGTGCGTCACACATAGTTATGCACCTCAAAGGTCAATGTGTCTTGAAAATGTACTTTTTATCGCGGTCACATCATGATGGACTTTGCCAGATGACGCAGGTTTCATGTCTTTCCAAGGTCTCGGTCCTTGGTACACTGGATCAACTCTGCTGATATTTCTCATGCCAGCGTCTCAGTCCATCCAGCATCATTTGAATTTGAGACATCTGTCTTGGTATGCCTCTTTTCTCACTTGTCTTTCCAGTTGTCATAATATTTTTAACGCCTCCCTTATTACAAGCAGATGAAGAAAACCCCCACCAAGAGGAACGTCAGTTCATAGCGGTAGATGTAATAATTATAGAGCACCATGGACCGAGATATGTGGAAAGAGGCGAACGCCTACAACCTATGTCAGCTGGCAAAGAACATGATGATGATGTGTGATCAGAAAAACAGAGTAAGAAGTCGCCCTAGCAAACGGTGAATTCATAGGATTTCTAAGGGTGTGAATACAGCACACACCACAGCTCTTACGCAATGTCTCTTCTTGATCTTTGAAGATTGAACACAACACGCTACTGGACTACTGGCAACGCTGATCGTATTCTGGTACAAAACTTGGGCCCTGTTCAAGTCGGATTGGAAACACTAGACTCGAGTTTCGCTCTTGTTTGAGCTCGTCAGTAGTATAGTATATCCCTGACTGGACCCGGGATCGAACTCCGGATCACTGGCGTGTGAAGCGGGTATGAAACCACTTGAACACGTGACTCACTCTAGACACGACAAAATTATCACACTAGAATATCACGCTACCCATTTTAGGCTTATAACTTATACTTACAGCTCACAGTTTGCCCGATTGCCGCAATTGACATCCGTCAATCGATGTGGCCCCGAATGATCAGGTCTTCTCATCTGGCAAGGCACAACAGGCAGCTAAAGTCCAGCCATCAATTATCAAATTTATTTATTTGGTTATTTCAAGATTTGAGGTCTTCTTGATCTGACAGTGAATAGCAAAACAGCCATGAAGAAGAAGAAAGAAGAGGGAGTGGACGAGGAGCACCAGTAGTAAAAACTCTGCCGCGGAGCAACTACGACAGTAGATTTCTGATTATCAAAAGTGCCCCCTCCCCTCGCAGAATGTTTCAGTACATTTACCTTCTCTTCACCCTCAGGAGGTGGACCCGTCATGATTCCCAACAATTTTTCTCCTGTCGGAGGTATTCACCTTCGGGATGTTCATTTATCGACTTACCCCATATCGACACCGCTAAGTGTGTCTGCCCAGAAGCCATCCCATCCTCAGATGGCCAACATTCGGCACAATAACTAATAGAAATATACATATTAATATTTCCATTATGACAGTCTGTGACAATCTGGTTTTTGTAGTATGCGTTCTGACCCAATTTTTCTCCGTCTTCAGCATTTTAATTGTTAGAGCACAGACCGGGGTCTTGATCATTTATGTAACTGCGATTTCAGAATGGACTGATGAGTACCACAGCGTGTGTACCATGTGACAATGGGTTTTGCATGCTACACCTTTGGGTGGGGCTCCCTCTGCCCCGAGATTCTCTGTCACTTTATGGCCAGTCCATGCATGATTTAGAACATGGATGTAAAGCAGAAGTCACCAACGAGGTTCCGTAGAACCAACAGTATTGGTACTATAACTGGCTGCCATTCATTTCATGATGTGGTTAACAGGCGTCCACAGTGACCTACTTGAAATATTTCTCTCACATGCCTTGCGGCTTAAAATTTTCTCTCACACCCATGAGCTAGGCTCATCCCACCACCATGGTGGACTGAAGAAGCTGTACAGGTGTGTATGTGGACAACATCAAGAGCTGGACATAAAGACGCTGGTATAAGTAAGTGGATGGGTGAGTGAGTGGGGGGGGGGGGGGGGAGGTGGGGGGGGGGGGGGAGAAATACCGTCAAGAGCTGGACCTGAAAATGAATTCACAGACTTCAGAAAGCTCTGTGTTTTATTGATAGATATTTTATATTTTCCTTAATTAATAAAGTTTATTAATATTTTTATCTTTCATTTCCTTTATAGTGTCACCCTTCTGACTGAACAGTTTAATGAATTAAGCAGTTCATTATGCTTTAACATTCTTCTTCTTCATCATTATTTCGCTTCTATTCTCGGGTGTTGAAGAAGATTAAACAATAGTCTTCTTGATTTGACATAAATGCAGATAGTCTTAATTTAGCAAACTAAGACCAGTGTGGAAACTTCTAGAGCAGTGGTTCTCAACCTTTTTTGGCCCATGCACCCCTTAACAATATGTTCAGAGCGTCATTCCCCCTCCCCCTTTTGTATTTCCTCCCTATAAATCCCCCCCTCCCCTACACAGCATATGTAAAAATGGAAGCTGAATTTAATGACACATACTAGAACAAGTCTACACGTCTACATAAAACGTGATTTGCGGGTCTACTTACATTATAAAACGAATTTCAGAAGAGCGAGAAGTACAGAACTGTAAAGTATGGAGGGAAAAACAATATCAAGTAATCAGTTCTTGTATTAACACGATCTTGAAATAATCTTAATTCCCTCTTGGAAACCCTAAAATTCCCCCTCTTGGGGAATTTCCCCACCGGTTGAGAACCATTGTTCTAGAGGGTATAAACTCTGGACATCAATGGCAATAAGAATGTATCTTGCACTTCTATCACATAAGTATCAAGCAGTGAATAAATTTACACTAACATGACTGATTGATCGATTTAGGAACCGACATCACAGCATTCTGGGCATTCCCATAAGCGCTCCGTCCCCATCCTCAGCAGCCAGCGAAGAGTTCCAACACTAATAGTACCAGTAGCAATCTGATTATATGTCCGTCTCGCCTTTCCTCTGAGCGTCGATCATCAGCCAGATCGCCTCGTCACCCCTCGCTGTCACATTCTTGCCAGACCATAGTGATCCATTTGCTCCTCCGAGGTGTACACGTGCTCCCACAAGACCACAACCACATCTTCCTTATCATGCATCAATACTCCACCAAGTTTTGCAGAGCCAGCCAATCTGTCCGCCTGTTCATTCCCCAGCACACCAGCATGCCCCGGAGAAAAGATCCAGACGATGCTTGTCACCCGTGACTTCCGAAGCAAAGCTTGCCTGTCCTCACCCTACTCGGCATGCTTTCTGAGTCAGTTACAATCACGATGTGTGTGTGTATCGTATTCGCCATCCAGCGGAAAGCTGCACTGACCACCTCCACTTCCATTTTTAAGCTAGATGTTGTGGTATCATATGCCAGGCTCTCCTGCACCAAACTGCGACCATTAGCTTTTGCTAAGAACCCCCAGACACTTCTCCTGCCTCTCAACACCGAACCATCTGTGTATATAATCACATCACCTGGGCGAGGATTATCCTGAATTAGTTGCTGGATTTCCACTTCCATGGCCCCTGCTAGCCACTTCCTGGACTCCCAGCTCAGTGTGATTATAACTTTGCACAAGTCTGACTGCTCCGCTGGTACTCTGACCCACTCCTCTCCTCGCCTAATGTTCTCCAAGATGCACACCTGTCTGATCGTATCCTCCACCTGAGCTATCCATGAATTTCCTCTTATCGGTCGCTGACCCTTAACTACGTCCAGCGCCTCATGCAACGGGTGATCTGTGTCAGCAACTACCCTGAGGTATGCCTTCGCCTGCATCACCTTGAGCCTACCAGCAACAGTCGGCAAACCAAGGATTAACACATACACACGACTGGGGTGTCTCTAGTACATCCCAAAATGACCCACATAGCTTCGTTCTGTATACGCTCTAATTTCACCAATTGACACTTTGAGACAGTGAGCAGTCCTAGTCCATAATCAATCACTGAGAGAATCAAGTGCTGGTATAGTGTGAAAAGCATTCTCTGCTCTGTTCCACATAACAACTGTTTCTTGGAAATCATTAACAAATAAACACACACTGTTTCTTTGATATCATTAACATAAATACACACATAATTATATTTCTTGTAAATCATAACATAAACATACACACAACAAGTATGTTTCTGGGAAAAAAGTTTAATAACATACAACATAACTAATACAGATGTCAGACAGTAAAATAACAACATGTAAGATTATGTAAAGCAAATCATGATCTGCATGACATTTAGGAAATAAGGATTAAAACACAAATGTTCTGTGTCCATCTTTGTGCTGGTCAACCCTTTCCTCTTTTCATGCAGGAACCATGCTTTCATCACTGTTGTTTCTAAGCCTCTGTGATATTTAGTGTGGCGAGTTTTTCAGACATGATGCTGTTTACAACAAAGGTGAACAAATGAAAAACAATGACAAATGAAAAACAGTGAATACAATTTAAAAAATGAACAATTAAAAAAACAATGAAGAAATGTTATCTAATAAAAAAAAATAATTAATAAATAAAAATAAAAAACACAAGCAAACAACAAAGGACATATGAAAACAGCATTTATTGCTTTAACTTGTAACTCTTAAAGGACATGATGATTGTCTTCATGTTTTTGTGAAGGATTTGTGTCTCTGTTTGAATGTTAATATTACTTGTCTCACAATTTTAATGTAATTTAATGTTAAACTTAAAAAATAAGTTCTAAGTTGTCAATAAATTATATTCATACAATACCTGAACCTGGCAACCGGGGAATATAAAAATTTCATTTAAAATGATACCAGAATAAATCGCATTTAAATTTCTGGTAAAGTACCAGACATAAATACTTAGCCTCCAGCAGAAATTAAAATAATATATTCTGTTTCTGCCTTTCATCTCCCACTGAAACAAGCCCTCAAGTAATTCGCTCCAAACCCTGTGTGGCCTTTCATAATCAACTGAATTTTCCAGCTGTTTTCTATAGGATGAGGTAGCCAGTTTCATGCTGACATATTTGAGTCATCTCTTATGACATGCATGTATGTTACAGAGTTCAATTGTTTCCTTCCCATGTAGGGCTTGGTATCACATGGGCATGATATAATATGACTTGCCAAACAATGAAGCAAACAAAGAAATAATCAAATGTAATAGCAAATAAATATGTCATTAGTATTTATGTTTATTGTTGTTTGCAGAAAATGTTTATTGATAGTTAAAGCAAGAAAACATGCTTAAGAGAAACCCCTGGAAATCTAATTATTACTCAAATAGTGTTACCAACATAGAGAACCGGTTTTGTTTTGTATGGGAAAATATATATGGGTTGTTGTCCATGGATTGTTTCTAGCTCTCCAAGCTAAGACTTTACGTGTCACAGTAACAGTAAAGTGATTCATCATTTTTAACCAGGTGTGCCAAAGTCATTAAAATAAAAATGGCATAGAAAAGAAATGTTTTTTCCAACCCGAGATAACATGACAGAAATAAAATCCAATCCTATATCCTGTGTGGTGACATGCAGAACAAGTTGACATTTTTTGGAGTCTTGTAAGAAACTACAAAATTATATTAAGTGTGAATGGGTTTGCAGGTTAGTCAGGAATGTAAACTCAATCAAACCAAAACCATATGTATGCTTTTGTCATGTCAAATGTGTTCATGATATGTTCCATTTATAACACTAATCAAATGAAATCATCTTCACTACAGACACCTTTACTATAAGTTAACATCACAGATTCACAGGTAAAAGTCACAATTGAGTATTTAAATCACAATGACCTTTAGCAAAAGATGGGAAAACAATGCAGCCTTGATGTTTGTGCACGAAGTTTGCTTTCCCGAGGGAAGGGTAGCAGCTGGGTCAGCAGACATAGTGGCAAAATGGTGGGATGATACTATCAGTGTGAATACATGTCTTGAAGCTGGCTTAATGGATACGGATGCACAGGGGTTTGGCACCTGGGAGGCAGAAACCAAATGGGCCCACCAAACTGAGAGTATAAAGAAAGTAAAGATACTGAACATCTGTGGAAGGAGAGTAGCCTTCTGATGATCAGAAGCTTCTTGCTGTGCTTGCTGCACAATAGTGTTGATATAATTAGTGCAGTGAAGTGCATATCTAGGTGTGCAATAAATCATGACATATCAAGCAACTTATCCTATTTTGATAAAGGTTTGAGCAAAATTTACAATTTTCTTGGCACTTTCTCTCTATACCCCATCACGAATGTTTTGATTACAAACATCATATATAATAACTTAGATATAAATACCAAGAAAACAAAAACTGTGATTATTAAGAAAGATAGTTGAAAAGCCAGTTTTGATAACCGCAGTGAATGGAAAGTGTTTTTTCTTAGGACAATCAATAGTTGATGATGGCAAGTATGAGAAAGAGATAAGAAAGAGAATAGGAATGGGAACACACCAACATTCAATAATATGAAAAGCATCTGACATCTAAACAGCCAAGATACATTAAAACTAAGAATGATCAATGCTTACATTTACTTTGCATTCTTGTATGATGCAGGAACATGGATATTGAATAAACAATTTGAGTGCAAAATGGAAGCTTCCAATATGTAGTATATAAACAAATAGAAAGTATACATGGCAGGAGAAGAAAACAACAAAATAAGTGTTATAAAAGCTGGGATGGAACAAATCATGGCAGAATGAAATCAAGGTACTTCGGACATACACAAGACAAATTAAGGTACTTCAGCCATACACAGCTCCTTGTTAAAGGATGGGCTAGAGAGAAAGGTGGAGGGGAGACATGCAAGAGGAAGACAAATCAACAGAAGAGTGGATAACATCAAGAAATGATATGAATGCACCATAAAGACAGACACAGAACTGAGGTGTAGGAGACTCATTAGTCCACTTCTAGGTCTGTAGTCTTAACAGTATCAATCCCGGCAAGGAATGGGTGCTTGTGTCTTCAGCACTTAATTGCACCTTCTCCTGCTTTGTCACGCTTGACAGGATGTGTGGTGAGCAGTATCCTGCTGCTGTCAATGCAGAGGTCAACGTGCTCATCAGTGAACATTCTGATGATCCAAATGTGCTCATCTATACAGGTGGATCTGTTATACAGGAGCAGATAAGTGTGTGAGTATTCACAGGCATGTTCAGCGGGTCAAACCGGTCAATAAGACAATGGTACCGCCCACTCTATGACCATGAGCAGCATGACAATTGAAATCATGGTAGTAACACAGACTTTCGTATGGCTGGAGTCACAACATTATACCAACGTTTGTGTACTAAGTGATTCAATGAGCATGATTTGAAAGGTCGAGGCGGTTTGAGTATGTAGAAAATGGACTGAATCACTTGCAGAGGTCTGTTGTCCATGGTTACCTTCATCTTTGTTCTGGGACATGCGGAAGTTCAGGGAATTAACCGAGCTGATAAACTTGCTGACTCTGCATCCCCTGCAGATGACCAGCCCATAGAACTTACTGATGTTATTAACACCCTTAGAGAGATGTCGAGAGCGGGGGACTATAGTTAGTGAATCCACATCTATGCCAAGAATGAGAGACTTGGTAGTAAGAATTGGCATGGCCAGACACAAGAGACACATCAGGAGAACAAGGGGTCTCGTCAACTAACACAGAACTTGGCATTATTAGCCACTGATGCCTTTAGTTGGGGGAGGATCCGGAGTGCAAGGATGATACCCCAACAGATAACAGATAATCAACTTAACTAATGCAGAAAATGCACTTGATGATGATTCAGACTGTTCTCAATAAAACCATGTTAATCTTGGAAATCATTTCTGCTCAGTATTATTTCTTCTCAATTAACTTGTATCTTAATTAAAGTTGTTCATGCAACAAGTCACTATTAACTGAATGTAAGAAAGAAAGTGCTGAAATGTTACATTGAACCTGTTCTGCTATATGGCAGCAAATCATGGAACATTAATGAACAAATTAGGAAAAGCTTCGAAGCAACGGAGATGTGGTTCCTGAGATGAATGTTGCAGCAGTGAAAAAACTATGTTGCAAATACCTTGGACTGCCAGAATAACTAACAATGATTGCCTTTAAGAGGCTAAGGAAACTTTACAACTATAAGAAAGAGACAAACAGCATTCTTCAGTCATGTGATGAGAAGAGAGGCTTTGGATAATTTCGTGATAACTGAAAAGATCAGTGGGGAAAGAAACAGGGGCAGACCAAGAGAAATAATGTTTGATGGCCTGATACAGTGGCATGGGGGAATATCATCAGCAGAGTTAATCTAGAACACCAAGGACTGAGATCTGTGGAAAGACACAGATGCTTATGCTAGCTGGCAAGGCACATGATGATGATAATGATGAAATAACATGTAATTCCCAAAAGGTTTCACATTAGGTGCCCAAGGGGGAAATAACCATTGTTATTTATGAAAAGATTAATACACAGTAACAGTAACCACTGTGGAAGCTAGATTTCTTTAGTTTGTTGTTACCAAATGTAAAAACATAAGAGAACACATTATGTGTTGGTTGGGATTCAAGAGAAAGAACACTGCTTTGGTCTGAACGGCTTCAGGGACTTGAGGGTTATGAGTATGGTGGCAATTACATCAGTCTGACTATTGCTTGACAAGTTAAATATGGTGGCAATTACATCAGTCTGACTATTGCTTGTGGTCAAATTCTGCTACAGCCACAATCCATATCTTTCAAAGAATGGCATTTGTATACTCATGTTAGATATGTTAAAATCACAAAATGTTAAAATCACAAATTACATCAATGTTCTTGTTTGGTTTCTCATTTAACAAAATACTTGTTAGATGACCTAGATCAGGGAGTGGAAACTGACTTTACTTCAAGAATCTGAGGATGTTAGCCTTGAACCAGGCATCAGTAAACTGAAGGTGATCGCCTGGCGTCACCAGCAAGGTCAGACGTCCACTCTCATTGAGCTCCTTTAGGCCCAGCAGGTCCTGGAGATCATAAACAAATATAACATACATATAACATAAATAAAACATATAACATATAACATAAGGTCGCTTGGTCAACAAGTCAGTTAGTCAGTCAGTTGGTGAGTCTTCTGAATGACTGGGATACTTAATTCTGATGCATTAGTGTTCGAGCTATTTGCTTAGAAGCAATGGAAATGTGGTTTCTGAAGAGAATACTGTGAGTACGTTAAAATTCCAGAGTAATTAACGAGTGCCTGGGAGAGGCAGATCAAAGCAGAACTATGCATACAATAATAAACAGACAAACAATGATCTGTGGTCATGTGATGAGATGTGGTCATATGATGAGATGTGGTCATGTGATGAGAAGTGGTCATGTGATGAGATGTGGTCATGTGATGAGATTTGTTCATGTGATGAGATGTGGTCATGTGATGAGATGTGGTCATGTGATGAGATTTGTTCATGTGATGAGATGTGGTCATGTGATGAGATTTGTTCATGTGATGAGATGTGGTCATGTGATGAGATTTGTTCATGTGATGAGATGTGGTCATGTGATGAGATGTGGTCATGTGATGAGATTTGTTCATGTGATGAGATGTGGTCATGTGATGAGATTTGTTCATGTGATGAGATGTGGTCATGTGATGAGATTTGTTCATGTGATGAGATGTGGTCATGTGATGAGATTTGTTCATGTGATGAGATGTGGTCATGTGATGAGATGTGGTCATGTGATGAGATGTGGTCATGTGATGAGATGTAGTAATGACTAGAATGATCAACAATAGAAGACATAGAGGCAGACAGAGAGAAATGATGTTGAATGGCCTAAGATGGTGGCATGTTGTAATATCATCCACAACATTGATCCAGAACACCAAGAAATCAAGATCTGTGGAGACACGTGGATGCCCATGCCATATGGCAGGGCACATGATGATGATGTCTTCTATACTCTGGGTCAGAATGGCTTAAAGCTACAGCATCTATCTTTGGCTCACAAAACGTGCTGGGATTGTATTCAGTCCAACAACAATGTAAAAAAAAAAAACACTCTCATATCTTAGGGTTAGATTGGACTAAAGGCGAAATATGAGGTCCTGTATGCAAATGGCACATGTTAAAAATCCCCAAACATTTGAGTATCAGATATCAATTGAAATTAGAAAAAGAGTATTGAAGTGCAACATAGAACCTGTACTTTTATTTGGATGTGAAGCGTGGACAATGAACAGACAAGCTGAAAAACATCTGATGGCTGTGGAAATGTGGTTTCTGAGGAAAATGCAAAGAATACCATAGACAGACAGAAAAACCAATGAACAAGTCCATTCAAGAAACAAATGAAGATCGTAAACTGTTAGAGACATTAGACATAGACAGTCATAATTTTTTGAGCATGTTATGAGAAGAAGTGAATTGGAGAACTTGGTGACAACTGGCAAGATCGAAGGGAAGAGACCAAGGGGAAGACCGAGAAGTAAATACCTGGATGGCTTGGCCAGTTGGAATGGTCAAGACAGACAAACAGAGCTGATCCACGACTCTGGTGATTGAGTGAGATGGCGAAACATGACCGCCCACGCTTATCGGCATGGCACATGATGGATGGATGGAAACATTTGGAAATTGTAAACAGTAGGCTAAAATTGCCACTGATCTGGCAAAAATGTCGAAATAATAAGCTTCCCCCAACAGAATATTTGAAATTAATATAAAGCTGAGGGAAGGCAATCCCAGTCTCTGACAAATGATGTGCACACATAGGGGTGTGTCAGTCAATAGGTGCAAATATCACAGATGGGTTGTCTGGTTGGAACACCTCTGGAAGACTGAGTCCCAACTTTGAAGTTCAAAGCGCTGACATTCAAATAGCTTCAGCACTGACAAGGACTTGCATCTGTCAGGATGAGGGTTGTGTAGGCACTTTCCTCCTGACCCAGTACCACAGTACTGTCCCCATGTGGCTTGTATAGGCACTTTCCTCCTGACCCAGTACCACAGTACTGTCCCCATGGGGCTTGTGTAGGACTTTCCTTCTGACCCAGTACCACAGTACTGTCCCCATGGGGCTTGTGTAGGCACTTTCCTCCTGACCCAGTACCACAGTACTGTCCCCATGGGGCTTGTGTAGGCACTTTCCTCCTGACCCAGTACCACAGTACTGTCCCCATGGGGCTTGTGTAGGACTTTCCTTCTGACCCAGTACCACAGTACTGTCCCCATGGGGCTTGTGTAGGCACTGTCCTCTTGACCCAGTACCACAGTACTGTCAATATGTGGACTGTGCTGCATAGTTTTGATTTCCCTCCCCAAGTGCAGGAACCAGAGGGTTGTGCCAGGCCTGTACTGTAGTTTCTCTGCAGGAACCAGAGGGTTGTACCAGGCCTGTACTGTAGCTTCTCTGCAGGAACCAGAGGGTTGTACCAGGCCTGTACTGTAGCTTCTCTGCAGGAACCAGAGGGTTGTACCAGGCCTGTACTGTAGCTTCTCTGCAGGAACCAGAGGGTTGTACCAGGCCTGTACTGTAGCTTCTCTGCAGGAACCAGAGGGTTGTACCAGGTCTGTACTGAAGCTTCTCTGCAGGAACCAGAGGGTTGTACCAGGCCTGTACTGTAGTTTCTCTGCAGGAACCAGAGGGTTGTGCCAGGCCTGTACTGAAGCTTCTCTGCAGGAACCAGAGGGTTGTGCCAGGCCTGTACTGAAGCTTCTCTGCAGGAACCAGAGGGTTGTACCAGGCCTGTACTGTAGCTTCTCTGCAGGAACCAGAGGGTTGTGCCAGGCCTGTACTGTAGCTTCTCTGCAGGAACCAGAGGGTTGTGCCAGGCCTGTACTGAAGCTTCTCTGCAGGAACCAGAGGGTTGTGCCAGGCCTGTACTGAAGCTTCTCTGCAGGAACCAGAGGGTTGTGCCAGGCCTGTACTGAACTTCTCTGCAGAGAAGCAAGACAATCCTCAGAATGTCTGTCCGTGGATATGCTGCGCGATCAAGTTGCTCCAAGGTCTCGGCACACATATGTCCTAGGCTTACAACTTCTGCTGCTGATATCACAGCTTCTCTATAAACACACACCACACTACACACATCCTCTCTCTTCTGTTCTGCACTTCATCCTCACTCTGGAGCATCAACCAGCTTACGCCAAGTCATCCCATCTTTTGTCTTATTTCTTTTTTCTAAAATGTGTCCATGGTGGTCGGATTCTGCAGCTAATGGGGTGGCCAGTCCGGTGCAAACCCTCCTCAGTCACCTCCTGTGACATATATGGTTGATGACAGTGCTGCTGGGATTTGCTTCCCTGTTCTGTGCTGCTTGTGTTTGTTTCCCTGATCTGCCCCAGTCACACATCCATGAATTAACATCCTTAGAATGACAGAGGAAGAAGTAGTTCCCTAAGGTGTATAAGTCACCATGCAAATATGTATATCAGTATGCATTACATAGACAAATAGACAAGCAAATAAACACAAGCACACTAACTGAAAATGTAAGTATAACAGATAATAAACACTATGAAAAAGTTCAGAAAAACATACACACATAAGTGATGCAACACTGGAGAATTAAAAATTAAATAAGGTCAAGAAAAAAGTAGTCCAACAGCAAATACTTTGACTGAGGCGTGAAGTGTTAGGCTTCACATTATCTAGGTTGTGGGCAAAATTAGGTGGGGTGACTAGTTCCTTTCCTCTTATACAGTTCTGGAGGAGCAAATGGATTACCATGATCTGGCAAGAATGAGACGAGGAGTGACGAAGGGATATAACCGACGCTCAACGCTCAGAGGAAAGGCGAGACGGACTTATAATCAGATTGCTACTGGTACTATTAGTGTTGGAACTCTTCGCTGGCTGCTGAGGATGGGGACGGAGCACTTATGGGAATGCCCCGAATGCTGTGATGTCGATTCCTAAATCAATCAATCAATCATTATATAGTTCTGAAAAGTGCCTGGTGCTCTTTTTATGTGACTGAGTAGACCCCAGAGGCAGAGTGGTCAGAAAAATAAAACTGCTTCTGATGGGGTTTGAACTCATACCACTGTAATAGAAGGTGTGTATACTAACCACAATGCTAATACAGAGCTCCAAGGTCAAGGAATGGGAAATATAAAAACAAGAAATGAATGACACTCACCTGCTGGTAGAGTTTACTTTGTGTCATGTTGTACAAGGCCTTGCCTTGACCTTCAATGTAGAAACCAAACCACTGAAACAATAATCAAACTATACAATTCTGACTTTATAATGCACACTGACACCATCAGCAACTGACAGCACCATATTTCATGCAGTTGGATAAACAATTAAACAGAAACCAAAACTCATCCACATGTCTGAAATATGACAATAACAAATGTGTTGGAAACTGGCAAACTATAGATGCCATTATAGAAACACCTCTGAGTGACAATGTAAATTAATCACTCCATCACAGCATGTTTGTCAGAATTTGTTACAATTTGTCAGGCAACACTAACATTACAGCCTACTGAACATGCCTTTATGTACTCCATCTCCCTCAGAAATATCGAAGAATTCCAGTGGTCATCTGGTTACACAACCTCTGCTTCATCCTCTACATGATCCCTCCAGCTAGTCATCATCATGTGACCTGTCATTTGGTGTAGGCGTCCATGTGCCTCATCAGATCTTGGTACTTGGTGTTCTGGATCAATTCTATTGATGATATTCCCTCCCAGTCCATACAGCATCATGTCTCTCCACAGATCTTGGTCCTTGGTGTTCTGGATCAATTCTATTGATGATATTCCCTCCCAGTCCACACAGAATCATGTCTCTCTATAGATCTTGGTCCTTGGTGTTCTTGATCAATTCTATTGATGATATTCCCTCCCAGTCCATACAACATCATGTCTCTCCACAGATCTTGGTCCTTGGTGTTCTGGATCAATTCTATTGATGATATTCCCTCCCAGTCCATACGGCATCATGTCTCTCCACAGATCTTGGTCCTTGGTGTTCTTGATCAATTCTATTGATGATATTCCCTCCCAGTCCATACAGCATCATGTCTCTCCACAGATCTTGGTCCTTGGTGTTCTGGATCAATTCTATTGATGATATTCCCTCCCAGTCCATACGGCATCATGTCTCTCCACAGATCTTGGTCCTTGGTGTTCTGGATCAACTCTATTGATGATATTCCCTCCCAGTCCATACAACATCATGTCTCTCCACAGATCTTGGTCCTTGGTGTTCTGGATCAACTCTACTGATAATATTCCATCCC
Source organism: Cepaea nemoralis (assembly GCA_014155875.1). NCBI lineage: Eukaryota > Metazoa > Mollusca > Gastropoda > Stylommatophora > Helicidae > Cepaea > Cepaea nemoralis. The sequence continues at coordinate 21,245 of JACEFZ010019493.1, forward strand.
AGTCCAGATGTTATTTCTGTGCTGCCTTTTCCATGTGTTCTTATCATACACCCCCGACAAATGAATATCTCTACGTGTTTCAGTGCTATCCAGTTTGCTGTCACTTTACACTTTAGTTGCTTTTTCTCTTTGGTTATGACTGTAACTATTATTTTTATGTTGTTATCATACACCCTAGACAAATGGAGATCTCTATTTGTTTCAGTATTATCCTGTTTGCTGTCAATATATGCTCTGGTTGTTTTCTCCTTGGTTGTGACCGTAACTTTTACTTTTGTATTGTTTAGTTGTAGCCCTTTCTATTCACAGTCTGTGGTTCCAATGTCTATCAATTCTAGCAATTCATTTTAATTTCTTGTGTAAATATATTTTTTTTATATGTTTAGACAATTTATGTTCAGTAGTTTGCCATTGCTTTTTGAATGAGAAGTCAGTGCTCAAGTCCAAACTCATGAGTGTAGGAAAAGACCCTCCTAACTTATCAGCGCACCAAAAGTTTCAGAGCTAGATAGAGCATTCTTATAGCTTCAGCCGCGGTGAAATCTTGTGTAAATATATACAGGAATAAACAGTAGTTATAAAATATCTGGAGAGCAGCACAAAATAAGTAAACACTCATTTTATCATTTATTTTATTGTCTGCATTTACTAACATTTTAGATCAAACTACAAACTCATGATTTCTATTTGTACCCACATTTCTCCTTATGAGTCTGAACTCTCAATGTAGTGTGCACTTCTTGACAAGGGTCAACAAGTGCAAGGGTCAACAAGTGCAAGGGTCAACAAGTGCCAAATTTCCCCAACTCCACTTAGAGTCAGTTGATTTTCTACAAGTTCTATGTTTAACTATGTTTTTTCCCCTCACTATTCTAATATCTCTATTTTTCCCCTCACTATTCTAATATCTCTGTTTTTTCCCCTCACTATTCTAATATCTCTTTTTTTTCCCCCTCACTATTCTAATATCTCTGTTTTTTTTCCTGTCACTTTCCTATATCTGTTTCTAACTTTGATGCAAACACATTACACTTATCAGTTTTCACAGAATGTGAAGGTTGTCAAATAACTCCCCATGTTTCTCTTCTGTCTGTTTTCTGTCCACATCTCTCTTTATGTCTCTCTGTTATTCTATTGCTCTCTCAGGTGACAAAATGGCACTGATTTATCTTTCTTACCTCACTTTCTTTCGGGTCCACCATGGTATCATTACCAAACATAACCAGAACCAAGTTCTTCAGCTTCAGCAAGTTTGTCTTGTAGGTGGCATTGAATTGCTGCAACGTACAGCATTTAAGTTGTATGTAAGGGCATATATTGTATACAAGGCATATAAATTAATACAGTGCATGAATAAATTCACATGTATTGTCTGGTGCTTACAGAAGTAGAAGAAAGAAGGAGAGGCAAGAGTATGCACTAGACAACATAAATATTGAAAACTATAGTCACTTCCAAATGATGGCAGCGCCTTGCTGCAGGAACAAGTGTATTTCAACACATGACCAACTATACACACTTAAACAAGGCAAATGAAGACACCTTTTCAGGGGTGTCTAGTTGGTCCTGCATTAGTCCTTCATTGCATCAAATATTACCCCAATCAAGCTCAGGTTCTCTCTCTCTGCGTGTTGTGGCAGATCGGCAAGCCACCTGCCAAATGTATTGTGTACAACACGAGATCCGCAGCTCCAGCAATTACCTCCATGGGTCTTTGGAAAAATTGCTCTTGTGGTCAGAATGACACAGTCTGAACATGAACACAATGACCTTCAGATCTGCACAAAAGACACATGCAGCTATAAATCTTCATAAACAAAATAAACAAGAAGAAGATGTGAATCTACCACTGAGTCCAACCTAAGAGTAAGTTCTGTTTAGACACATTGAGAATGACAGTTATGAACTAGCGCTTGGCATCGCACTGGGCTGCGACTGACACAGATTGATACTGTAGTGTCGAAGGTATACCATGCGTTATGCTGAATATACAGAAGTAGGATAGCCATCAGGCATAAGGTACACAGTGGACAGTGAATAAGTGTCCAGAACGTAAGTAAGAGTGAGTGACTCAGCTGGCTGTGGAGGTTATTTGGCTGTGTATCATTGGGGAATAAACTATATGTCAGCTACTACCGTGAGTTGCTACAAATACATTGTGAGCATCTGCCAGACGCCTGTGTGAGCGAGCCACACTGAGTTAAAGAACAACTACAGTTTTTAATCCTGCTAGAACCCCTACTTTATACTTCTCACATCAGTGGCGGTTCATGGCAGTTACAATTATTAAACATGTTCTTGTTACAACTGACTGTCTTCAACAAAAGTTAAATTTGTTTGACACTTAAAAGAAAAAAAAAGAAGAAGAGAGTTCACTTTCTAGTTTGTTTCATAAAGGTTCCAATCTACAAAATAAAGTAGCTCAGATATGTTATGGCATACTGGGGATCTGATGTTAGACTTGTATTTTTAGTGTTCAAACGGCACATTAGGGCTATAAGGTCAATATATTTCTGAACACCAATATTTTCAGTGACAAGGAACATTCTGGTCTGTGATATGATAGTCATTACAATTTGTCGGCCTGAATGCATAGAGCAATTGGTTCTCAACCGGTGGGGAATCCCCCCCAGGGGGGAATTTTAGGGTTTCCAGGGGGGGGGGGGGGGGGGGGGGAGAATTAGATTATTTCAAGATAGCGTTAATACAAGAACCGATTACTTGGTATTGTTTTTCCCTTCATACTGTACAGTTCTGTACGTCTCACCCTTCTGAAATTCAATTTATAAAGTAAGTAGACCCACAAATTATGTTTTATGTGAACATCTAGACTTGTTTTAGTATGTAGTATTAAATTTAGCTTCCATTATTACATATACTGTGTAGGGGCGGGGGCGGGATATTTAGGTAGGAAATACAAAAGGGGGGAATGACGTTCTGAAAATATGGTGAAGGGGGGCACGGGCCAAATTTTTAGGTAGGAAATATGAAATAGGGGGGGGGGGGAATGACGTTCTGAAATTATGGTGAAGGGGCACGGGCCAACAAAGGTTGAGAACCACTGGCATAGAGGAATAAGTGGCCAGTCTATTCCTCTGCAGACGGACGATGAATGCAGGCATATCATAAGCCTAAATTTTAAATGAACAAGCAGTATACAAGGAACTATATGATCAGCCTTTTTTCAGTGACCAAAGCACACAAAGGGCTATAAGGTCAGCTATATTTCCTCAGAAAACAGGTGTCCATATTTTCCTGTAATATTCTCTGGGACCCCATTCTGAAAACTGTCTGGTACACATTCTTATGAGGCTGAGCTCCACAGAGCTGCAGTGGTCAGATAAATGAGGCTGAGCTCCACAGAGCTGCAGTGGTCAGATAAATGAGGTTGAGCTCCACAGAGCTGCAGTGGTCAGATAAATGAGGTTGAGCTCCACAGAGCTGCAGTGGTCAGAAAAATGAGGTTGAGCTCCACAGAGCTGCATTGGTCAGATAAATGAGGTTGAACTCCACAGAGCTGCAGTGGTCAGATAAAAATACTCCTGCCTGCTGGGGCATTGAACTTGGACCAATGTCTTGGCAGGCATGTGCACTGACCGCTGTGGCAAGGTACAAACAGCAAAAAGCTGAAAGCAGTAGATCTTTTTAAATTTAAGTAAAATAAAAGATTTTGTAGGACAGACAACAATGTATATGAAGACAAAAGTAACCAAACATCTTAAGGATTGAGAAGGCTGAAGACATGGAAACATACCCTCTCCTGGTTGATGTCTGCCAGGAAGACACTCTTCGATCTATATTCTGCTTCATTCAGTGGGTCATGCCAGTACTCCGCTTGCACAAGTCTATCAACATACAGACAGTACAGTCATGCACATACAGCATATCAACACACAGACAGTACAGTCATGTACAGACAGCATATCAACACACAGACAGTACAGTCATGTACAGACACCATATCCACACACAGACAGTACACTCACGTAAACTGAAAAAAAAAACATTTCTGTAATATTCAAACATGTGTCAGTAGATACTACAAGAGCACTCTACAACACAATCTTTCTTCCAACTCTATGCTACCAATGCCAAACAAGCTCTCCACAACATAATCATTCTACCATCTCTATGCTACCAATGCCAAACCTGGACAATTACAGAAAAGTAGGGGAAAAATTACAACAGCGAAAATGAGATTTCTGAGAAGAATCCTCAACATATCAAGAAAAGAGAAAATCAGAAATGATTAAATCAAGGCTAATGTGGGGGTTATAGCAGCGCTAGATTTCATTAGAAAAAAGGAAGTGAAATGGTTTGGCCACATAACTAGGCTACCGAGGAATGTGGTCAGACAAAATGGAACAAGAAGCTGACCATGTAAAGTATGGACAGAGGGAATAACAGAGTCATAGATACATGGACAGAGTTATATGAAGCCCATAAATGGGTACTCTGCCGCTGTTAATGCTTCACCTCAACACTGCAAGGTACAAGAGGGACAAGATGAGGTGATGGACAGGCATTCTCCCGCTGTTTATGCTTCACCTCGGCATCACAATGTACAAGAGGAACAAGATGATGATGAGAGGAGGTCCAGATTTTTTTCACTGGTGATTGTGAAATGGTCCATGACTGACATCCGTAAGTTACCAGAGGAAAGTTACATGTTCTCAAACTGTTTACCTTCACTTGTTTGCTGATGTTCTGCTGTGCACTCTTATACTACCTCTGCATTGCTATGGACAGAATGTTTTTGACTTCTCTGAACAGCTCCACCAGGTCAGCAGGCAAGCCTGCTTATCACTACACCATCAAGGCTCCCTACAAAAATTCTGCTCATCAAGCCCATCTTGAACATTCAATCCCAACTAATGAACAAACTAATACAAAACATGCTTAAAGCCATTAACATGATTGCTTCTTAATGGTATAAAGACAACTTTCCAATGGATATCAGGTCATATAGGCATCTTATTCTACCTACTGATTTTTCCACTGTGTCCGCTAACACTTTTTCTAAATACTTTCCCACTGATTTTCTCATCTTGTTGCTCAGCTTGTAAGTTTTAAATGCAGCCATACACTGTTTTCTGAGGTTTCACTTTATTTTTGCTTCTCAGAAATCTCCCGTAAAAAATTTTTTGTTTTGTTTCTTCTAGCACATTTGGCATCTCACATTGACCAGGTACTGGTTTGTGTCAACATCTTTAATCTATTGAATTTCTTCAATTGGTTTCTGTAATGTGACTTAACTAGTATATAAACTATTTTGATACATACATATCATGGGCCTTAGGATTTGACACTCGCATAACTCCTTCAATTGGGAACTTTATGACACAACATAGAAGCCATGTTCTCGGGTGCAGAGATGCAAATGGCTTTCTTTTATTTAAAAATAAGTACACACTGACTTAATATCATCAGTGGAATACATGACAGGGAACTGAATCCCAGGATTCCATGGCTGTAGATGAGCATGTTACTGCTCCTCCATAGACATGACAGACTAAACTATACACATATTGTAGTCTATGTAAGTTAGTGACTGATATAAACTCTGCCGTGGAGCAAGCATGACAGGAGGCTACTGATCTTCAGAAAAAGTAATCCCTTCGCAAAATGTTCAGCTTCTTGACCTCCTCTATGCTCTCTAAGGGCAGACCCACCCGGGTCATGACTCCAGATGTCTTTCTCATGTTGCCATTTGCACCCTGCCTTCAAGTTTCAAGACATTTTAATGGTTTTTCACTCTTATCTCACAAATACGCTCTGTGTCTGTCGACATGCAGGCACAAACATTCACTCGCATGACATTACAATCAACCCTTAGAATTTATTGGCTGTTAGTGATGTTGTAGACAATTATACGTTCATTAGTCTGTCATTACTTTCTGTATGTGTGACACTCAAATCATTGTGAAAATCAATGCAAAGTGGTTTGCTAGTTTATGTCAGAGATGATGGATTATCACAGTATAATCATGATGAACATGGTTTTGCTACTCTATGTCAGAGATGATGGATTATCATGGTATAATCATGATGAACATGGTTTGCTAGTATATCAAACATGATGGATTATCACAGTATAACGAACATGGTCCCATACAGTTCACAATAGAGAAATAAAATGTCTACTGAGCTAAAATAATATCACTTACGTATTCTGGATCCATCTGAAATAGAAGAGAATTAAAACTGAGCTACACAAAGATATTTATTTCAACAGGTATGTAGAATTACTTATAGTATACCCCACTCCCTGGAAATAGCTGGCAGTTTATCTAAAATTACCAGCCAACAGGACAGGTAGCTGATATACATTCATACTTTACCTGAGAATGTTAATAAGTCAACTAGTTTGACTGTCTGCCTATGTAACCAATTTTACTGCCAAACAGACACAATTCACTGTAACCCATCAGAACATTCATCCTGCCCTTCTTCTCTCTGTCAATTTGCCCTTCCACTCACACATCTGACTTTGGAAAACCCATCCAAGATATCCATCCCACAATCCATCCACCCACACCTACCCACTGACCAACCAGCCTGTCCACCCACCCATCCAAATCTGATCGAGCCACTCATCTAGCCAGTCATGTCCACCGACTAACCAAGCCAAATGTGACATTGGACTATATTCTATGATATCACAGGATTCCTGTAATAGTTTGCTGCCACATATTTCTTGGTCTTCCCCGACTGTTACGAAATTACTCCTTGTCTGTGAAGAGACAGATTAGAATCTAACCAGGTCATGATTCAGCACAGCAGAAATGGGCAGGCAGGGGTCAAGCCTGGCCTGGTCATGTTCCCTCCCAGGATTGTAGATGTTTCATTGTCCACAGACTCCACCTGCCACCCGGGGGGAACTTCTGTATGCATACTATATTATATTCATTTCTTTTAAATTTTAAAGGTTCAAAAACTGCCAACAGACATAAAACAACTGAATTCATGGTCTAACACCAATACACACAAACAGCATTTTTGAGTGCGCATAACAGATATTAAACAACCTGGCCAGAATGGTACATTCTCCTTTAGTACCAGTTTGTAATGTTCTTTATTTCCAAGTGGTGTCTGGAACATGTGGTGGATATACATGGTCATCCTGGCTGGGCCACCATGCCAGGAAAGAGGCAATGAATGTTCCACAGGAAGTCTTTCGACTCGGTGATGTCTCACAAGCTGATCAGACAGTCAATGTTAATGGCTGCTACCCCAGCGGCCACACAGCCCATCAGCACCTGGGATCATGTGGTTATGACTGACAAATTCAGGAATTCAATCAAGTAGCAAAGTAGAAGATGAAGCAGAGATAAACATAACTTGTCACTGGAATTATTCAAACTCTCAAGATCTGCTGAGAGAGTTTGAGCACATGTGAGCATGTTCGGTGTGGGACAACAAATTCTGATAAATCTTCATGTAAATAAACTTCATGCTATATTGCAGTTTGTTCAAATATGTTAGGTACCACTGTAAAAATATGCACATGTGCACACACATGACACCAACATGTGCACATCAATGCACATATTACATATCACATTTCCTATAAATATTCATATGAAAATTCTTTTAAAAATCTAACTGTATACTATACACTGTGTACATTTTGTATGCTATACAAAATTATTTAAAACCTAAATAAAAAATACATGAATACGAAACTGATAATATAATGTACATGTAAAACACCCTGTTCCACACCATGAAGTCTTCAGGGTTTATGGTGCTAGCCCCATATTTGTATGGACCAACCAGCACTAGATGGCTGATGTGTTCAACATCATGTCAAGTGCCTTTACTTCCCTGAAAACCTCCTGGTACCCACTTAAGGTTGGGTCAACATGAGAGTTCAGGTCAATTAAAAACAAAAAAACCTGCCTCCATGAGGATTCGAACACATGATCATGGGACCTGCAGGCAAGCATGCTAACTACTGTGCAACAGTGGCTCCTATGCACAAAGGTTAATGTATATATACAAAATTTTCAATATTACATACGAGATGTAAGCGCCCAGGTTCAGGAGTTTGCGAACATAGTTACACAATGTGCTGTTGTCTCCAGGGCAGCGAGGAAATCCATACACGCCTGAAAATAATCGTCAGGGGAAGAGACATTAATCAGAAGAATGCCAGAGAAATACTGATTCCTTATCATCAAGTTCATGACATGTCTGTCAAAATATACATTTCTTGTACAAGACAATAAAATATCCTCTAAAATAAAAGAGTAATTGAAAAATGTCATCATGGTCTCAGCTCAATGAAGGGAGGGCACTCCCAACTGCACCTTCCAGAGGGAGAGGATGGGCAAGACCCAGTGGTGTGGCAACCACAGTTTAGAACTGGAATAAATGGACAACCCTGTACCAGAGAAGAACAGAGATTTCACTTGTACTGACATTGGAAACATCTGTCAAAGATCACGGCTCATATCAACCATTTGGATGTGGAAGTCAAAGGAAAGTCACCACATTATTGTACTAAGAATAAGTTTATGACCATGCTATAAATCTAGAATGGAGGAGTGACATGCTCAAAACGTTCATACCAACTTTCAGAATGAAATACCTGACATGGCATGACAACGCTGTCATCTAAATGGTTATTAGTTCCTATCTTGTCATTCATGCACCCTCCATTATCTGTAGCTGTCACATGCAACTTTTTTGTTCTTGTGTTTCAGCTGAGCTCCTTGATACTTTATCAATGTGACTTCATTTTCTTTAAGTGCCTGGTCTGTGGCATATCTCTCCATTCTTCTTTGTCAAATGCTACTTTAACGGAATTAATGTTGCTTATAATATTAATTGTAAAGCTTCCCACATATATCCTTCTGTCCTTTTTATTTTGCTTCCGTTGCTTAAGTCACTTATTTCTCTCCAACATCAGGTTAATTTCTCTATTCCACTTTCACAGTTATTCCACCTCTACAGTTATTCTACTTATACAGTTATTCCACCTCTACAGTTATTCTACCTCCAAAGTTATACATTTCATTTGTCTTTTTCTCATGTTCTGATTAGTGATCCAGTAATACTTGTAACTGTCAATACTCTAGATTTGTTTTCTTCTCTGTTCTTGAGATGTTGAAAATCATTCTAAAATAAAGAGTACTCTAAACAAACAGGTACGACACAACTAGGGTGATACATCTAGCCTTGGAACACACACTTAGGCTCCCCACACTTCTGTGCTTAACTGATGGATGGATTAGGAAAAGATGTTGACCACCTGGAGTAGCATAATAGACAATAGATTTGAAGATAACCACAAGTCCATCTGCCCATGTGTTACCAGGATCCTTAAGGGTAGTTGTCAGGGTCTTAAACTTGGCTCGCTAACCTAACACATGTGAGACAGTACAAGTACAACGTGATTTGACTTAAGACTCAACGACACAACGTTCAATGGATTTATTTACAGATCATATACCATACGATGATCACAACAAGATATACTTGACACTTCAATACACTTACATACACAATACAGCTCACAGTCTATCTCTCAAGATGTCCAGACACTCGACGTTCATGCACAGAAACCACACAACGCCTTTCTCTCATCATGCGTCCAGTCGAGTCGACGTCCCAGAGCTGTCTGCCTATAGCTCGCAACTTGCCTCCCACCTGAAGTGGCTTCACGAGGCAGGCGTGCGTCTTGCGTCGTCCTTGCCTGACCGCTGGCCGTCTCATCAGCCAGCAATCTTGCAGGCAGGTAACTACTACTAGCCTGGCGGCGTAATGAAGTTACGGCATCCCTGCTGGGGACTAAGTCGCCTGGCGGGCGTAACGATGTCCCTGCATCACTGCACTATTCTGGACTCTGACAGTAGTGAAGGACAGTAACACTGTAACCCACCATTCATGTCATAAGAGTCAACTAAGGAGGGTTGGCATGGGAGTGGCTACCCCAGCCTTGAGAAAACGTTGGCTAAAAAATCCAAACCGTGACAAAGATAAGGAAACAAGATGAATGGAGGCTAATTTATAAGAGGTCAGATGAATAGAGGCTAATTTAGAATAGTTCAGATGAATGGAGGCTAATTTAGAAGAGTTCAGATGAATGGAGGCTAGTTTAGAAGAGGTTAGATGAGTGGAGGCTATTTTAGAATAGGTCAGATGAATGGAGGCTAATTTATAAGAGGTCAGATGAATAGAGGCTAGTTTAGAAGAGTTCAGATGAATGGAGGCTAATTTAGAAGAGTTCAGATGAATGGAGGCTAGTTTAGAAGAGGTTAGATGAGTGGAGGCTATTTTAGAATAGGTCAGATGAATGGAGGCTAATTTAGAAGAGTTCAGATGAATGGAGGCTAGTTTAGAAGAGTTCAGATGAATGGAGGCTAGTTTAGAAGAGGTTAGATGAGTGGAGGCTATTTTAGAATAGGTCAGATGAATGGAGGCTAATTTATAAGAGGTCAGATGAATAGAGGCTAGTTTAGAATAGTTCAGATGAATGGAGGCTAATTTAGAAGAGTTCAGATGAATGGAGGCTAGTTTAGAAGAGGTTAGATGAGTGGAGGCTATTTTAGAATAGGTCAGATGAATGGAGGCTAATTTAGAAGAGTTCAGATGAATGGAGGCTAGTTTAGAAGAGTTCAGATGAATGGAGGCTAGTTTAGAAGAGGTTAGATGAGTGGAGGCTATTTTAGAATAGGTCAGATGAATGGAGGCTATTTTAGAAGAGGTCAAATGAATTAAAAGAGGTCAAATGAATGGAGGCTATTTTAGAAGAGGTCAGATGCATGGAGGATATTTTAGAAGAGGTCAGATGCATGGAGGATATTTTAGAAGAGGTCAGATGCAAGGCGGATATTTTAGAAGAGGTCAGATGCATGGAGGATATTTTAGAAGAGGTCAGATGCAATGCGGAAAAAGCTGCAAGGAGTCTGAATTGCTACCTGACATCCTTTTTCCCAGGATAATCTCCAGAATGGCACTGCCATACACCAGCATGGGTTCAATACAACATCTCAGTACTCTCGTTATGGCATTATAGCTTTAATGATGTTACTCAGTATATTTCTATTTTTCATGATGTTACTCAGTATATTTCTATTTTCCATGATGTTACTCAGTATATTTCTATTTTTCATGATGTTACTCAACCTAGTAAAAGATTCCCTGCATTGATCATCATGTGGCCAGCCAACCAGCGCAAGCATTCACATATAGTGACATGGACTTATTGCATCAGATACTTTCCATTTTTGTGTGGATACAGCAATGCATAATAGACTAAATAAGATTGACTATTGTCCAATCTGGGATACCTAGAAGAATTTACCTTGATGCTGTCCACCAAAGGAAACCAAATTTAGCATGGGAGGAGAGGGGCATCTCTGGGCCACAGCACGCCTGCAGACAAAAAAAAGGTGACACAATTATAGTATTCTGTGACTGGCCACCTTGACAGACAATAGTTTATAAAATGGAGTTATACCTCTTTATAGTACACAGCCTGGGCTGAATTTAGGGATCATGTGTTGCCCTTGCAACATGATCCCTCCTTTGGTCTGCCTAGATTACTCCAGAGGAAAGGTATCACCAAAACAAGCTGCCAGATCAGCAAAGCGATGCTCTACTAACTGTCTGCATGTCAAAGCTTCTATCCTAGATCAGTTGCTGACAAAGACTTAAGGCCTGGTCTGCCCTGCCATGATATTTAGTTTTTAGGTTTCATTTTCTCATGCTAGGGTAAGGTTTGTACCCTCCCAATTGTGCTCCTCCCCCACAGCCATTGGCACAAGGTCAGGTTTGGTGAGCAACACCCAAATTAGGCGCTAATAGAAAGCTGGTAGTACTGTCTATTTTCATACATTAGTTCAGTCATATCTGACTAAGACCTGACTTTAATAGTCTTCTGGCAATAATAAAACTGAATCATAAAAACACTGTTGGTTTCTCCACTCTAATGGCTTGGTCATCTGACAAGAACGCCAGAAAATCTTCCAGACAGACAGAATATAATACACATCACACAGTGCCCTTGACTGCAACACATGACTATTCCCATGTTATGCAGTTGTGTTCCAAGACAGCTGTCTCATATTTTGTTTGTGCATATCCTATTTACAGGACATCACTGTCAACACCAGCATTTTACTGCTGCTGTTGATGTCTTGGCAAGTTTACGTTTAGTAGTTTGCCATTGCTTTCTGAGTTACCAGCTCCCTTACCAGCATGTTAAAACCCAGCGCAACACAGCGTCTTACATTTTACTCACTTCATATTTCAAACATTGTATTTCAAGAGATTTTTCTAATATTGTACTCCAAGATACCTTTTTTACATTGTACTGAAGACCTCTTTCTTACACTGTATGCAAGACATCTTTCTTACACTGTACGCAAGACATTGTACACAAGACATCTTTCTTACACTGTACACAAGACATTGTACATTGTACACAAGACATCTTTCTTACATTGTACGTAAGACATTGTACATAAGACATTGCCAGGGTGTTTACTGCTTGTTACGAAATGAAACAATTAACAGTCATCGATAACAACAAATCGTCTCAACTGCGACGAACGGAAAGAACAACTGACGGCGAATCGTGAGAACTGAAGGACGGCATTTATTAATGCGCTGTAGAATCTTTCATTGATCAAACTACTCAAAGAAAAATGAAGTGCCCTTTAAGACAGGGTCGGTCTTCATTCAAAAGCATCTAAGAACTAGTTTCCAACACAATTCTTAAAATCCTACGTCTCCGACTCCCAGCTATCTTCCTTCCACTTGTTCCATCGTTCCTGTTCCCATATCGTCTAGGTCCTTTACAGAATGAATCTCCGTTGCTACCTCATTCCTCGCCTCATAAACACTGCATCGTCCAGATCTTTCGCGCTCGCTTTTCCTCACGGAACTCCTGGAAAACCAGCCGCTTCTTGTTGCCGCTTCACAGCGTATCCCGTTGCTATTCTCTGACGCTACTCTGTTCCCATGGGTTTCTCTCTCTCATTGCTGTCCATTCTAGTGTCTGCATGGGGAAAATCCTGTTCACCCTTTTATATGTTTGGTGGTGCGTGCCGTGTCTTATGGCAGACATCTTTCTTACATTGTACACAAGACATTGTACATAAGACATCTTTCTTACACTGTACACAAGATATCTTTCTTACACTGTACACAAGATATCTTTCTTACACTGTACGCAAGACATTGTACATTGTATACAAGACATCTTCATCTTTCTTACACTGTATACAAGACATTGTACATTGTACATATGACATCTTTCTTACACTGTAAGCAAGACATTGTACACAAGACATCTTTCTTACATTGTACGCAAGATATTGTACACTGTACATAAGACATCTTTCCTACATTGTACACAAGACATCTTTCTTACACTGTATGCAAGACATTGTACATTGTACATAAGACATCTTTCTTACATTGTACACAAGACATCTTTCTTACATTGTACATAAGACATCTTTCTTACATTGTACACAAGACATTGTACATTGTACATAAGACATCTTTCTTACATTGTACATAAGACATCTTTCTTACATTGTACACAAGACATTGTACATTGTACATAAGACATCTTTCTTACACTGTACACAAGATATCTTTCTTACACTGTACACAAGATATCTTTCTTACACTGTACGCAAGACATTGTACATTGTATACAAGACATCTTCATCTTTCTTACACTGTATACAAGACATTGTACATTGTACATATGACATCTTTCTTACACTGTAAGCAAGACATTGTACACAAGACATCTTTCTTACATTGTACGCAAGATATTGTACACTGTACATAAGACATCTTTCCTACATTGTACACAAGACATCTTTCTTACACTGTATGCAAGACATTGTACATTGTACATAAGACATCTTTCTTACATTGTACACAAGACATCTTTCTTACATTGTACATAAGACATCTTTCTTACATTGTACACAAGACATTGTACATTGTACATAAGACATCTTTCTTACATTGTACATAAGACATCTTTCTTACATTGTACACAAGACATTGTACATTGTACATAAGACATCTTTCTTACACTGTACACAAGATATCTTTCTTACACTGTACACAAGATATCTTTCTTACACTGTACGCAAGACATTGTACATTGTATACAAGACATCTTCATCTTTCTTACACTGTATACAAGACATTGTACATTGTACATATGACATCTTTCTTACACTGTAAGCAAGACATTGTACACAAGACATCTTTCTTACATTGTACGCAAGATATTGTACACTGTACATAAGACATCTTTCCTACATTGTACACAAGACATCTTTCTTACACTGTATGCAAGACATTGTACATTGTACATAAGACATCTTTCTTACATTGTACACAAGACATCTTTCTTACATTGTACATAAGACATCTTTCTTACATTGTACACAAGACATAATAATACAACAAACTAATCATGGCCAAATACATGACAAGCAGGCCAGCATACATAATAATATAACAAACTCAATCAATCAGGTGCCATCTCCACAATGAAGGTTGGCTGCAATGGAACTCCAACATTGTATGTCTCTTGCCCTGACTGTACATTGTCAGATTTATGTTTGTACACCTCTTGATGTTATCTTTCCACTTGTATTGTTGTCTACCTCTTGTTCGCTTGCACTCAACCTTGCCATAAGAGTATTATGTCTTCTAATGTAGCCAAAATATTTCACTTGCCTCTTTTTTATTTCTTTCATTAACTGTCTTTTCATTCCCAGTTTTTCTAGAACCTCTGTATTTGATTGGTTTTGTTTCCATGAAATACAACACATATTCATCTGTATATCCACATCTCCAGGGCCTCTATTCAATTTTCTAGCTGCTTGTTCAATATCCAGGCTTACGCACCATACAGCAGTGTTGAATATACGTAACATTTGACAATTCTAATTTTTAATGCGTTGTTAATCTCTCTAGATGTTAATACTGATTTCATGCTGCTGAAAGCATGTTTGGCCATTCCTATTATCTTGTTGATTTCTATTTCACTTCTGCCATCATCTGTTATTACATGTCCAAGACAGGAGAAACTTGTTACTTGTTCTAGTATCTGCCCGTTTACTGTGATGTTCATTGATGACCTTTCCTTTCCACTGCTAATTATCATAGTTTTCGTTTTTGTGGATGTTAATATCTAAGCCACATTCTGCACTGTGCCTGTTTACTTGTTCCACTAGGATTTGTAACTCCTGCTCACTTTCTGCTAGTAACATGGTATCATTAGCATACCTAAGATTGTTTATGATTCTTCCATTGATGTTAAGTCCAGGCAGTTCGACTTGTTTAAATAATTCTTTCTGTGTATAGGTTGAATAGGCTAATCATGTTCAAATACATGATCAGCAGGCCAGCATATATTCTTCTTCCTCTGCGTTCATCCAGAGTGTTTTTTCAGACGTAATTGCAGTGTGTCTTGTTATGCACCCTTGGGCCAAAACCCTTAGGCCAACACATCCGACTTTAGTGGGCGGTTTTTAATCAGGTTAGCTATCCTGGGGGTCTCTCACTGGTGTGGTGCCATCCACATCCCAGCTGATCAAGTTAGAACGGTTGAAGACTTCACAGTCAACTCTCAAGGGAAGCCATGGGCAGTCCATGGGCATTTACCGCCATCCAAGGAGGCTTCCACAATTGCAGAGCCGATACATAGCGCTCTGGTACTGGGTTCACCCAAAGAATCATCACGTCCTGCACATGGCCATTTTAATTCCTCACTTCCATGTATTGGGCATTTTGTTTGCCACAGGTCGCTCCCCGCACAAACCAGGAACAGTCGGCCTGCAGACGGCGTCCACTCAGCAAGCTTTCGGTTCTGACATGTGCTGGATGCTGTGCCCGGAAGACAACGTAGTCAAAGCTGTTCTGGGCACAAAGGACATTCCACTCTTACTCTGACGTTTTTGCGTTATGCCAATTTTATTTGCACCCTTAAGGCGGCACATCCGACTTCTACAGGCTTTTTGTTCAGGTTAGCCTTCCTGGGGGTTTTGAGGGACATTTGACTGTTGTGTTGTCATCCGCATCTCAGCTGGTCAAGTTAGAACGGCCAAAGACATCACAGTCAACCCTCAAGGGAAGGCAGGGGTAGGCCATGGGCATTCCCCGCCTTCCACGGAATGGATTAGCTAGCAAAGTGTTCCATTTCGTGTTAATGAGACGTTTTTCCACCTTAGTTTGCAGATGATATCCACTCAGCAAGCTTCCATTTTGGACTTGCACGTAATGGATTCGCTAGCCAAGCGTTCCTTTATGTGTTGATGAGACGACATCCACTCAACAAGTTTTTGTTTCGGACTTCTACGTAATGGATTTTCTAGCCAAGCATTCCATTTCATGTTCATAAGACCTATTTCCACCTCTGACTACGCTCACTCAATGAGATTAAATATAGACTTGCATTTAACCATTGAGTGCGACTGAGACATTTTTTTCCACCTTTAGTAACGCTCACAAGGTAGGCTGCATGTACTGCCAGCTCAGCATCTTACCTCCATGCAGCAGAGAGCGAGTAACGGCCAGGCCCTCTCATCCGGGGGATCCCTAATATCCCTCGCTTGAGAGCCGTAGAACAAGTGTCTGGACCAAGCATGTAGCAGCTCAGCATCTCACCTCCATTTAGCAGTGGGTGAGTATCGGCCCGGCCCTCACATCTGGGGGATATTGACTTAGAGGCGTTCAGCCATATCCCTTAGCTGAGAGCCGTAGAATAAGTGTCTGGACAAAGAATGCAGTGGCATTGTGCGCATGATTTAAACTTTGAGTGCAATGGATTTGCTTATCCCTAGCCTTTGACTGTCTCAGTCTACCTGGAAGGCAGCAGGTGTGTGTCTCTCTTGGTCTGGTTCCTATCCCTTGACCTGTCTGACATGGGAGACCCTACCAGTAGCTGTGCTACCATCGGATAGCTCTTGGGGTCATTGGAAAACACAAGCTCCTCTACCACAGCAAGGTGGAGACACTTCCGAGGGAGGCCAGCATATATAATAATACAACAAACTGTTCATGGTCACACAAACAACCATCAGGCCAGCGTACATAATAATACAATAAACTAATTATGGTAAAATACTAGATCTTACAAAAACTGGCCTCCTTGAGAAAAACCAAGTGCATTGAAACCATTCTGAAGTTTGGGATCCTTCTTGAGCTGGGTACAGACTATATCAATCTGTTTGTTGACGTTCATGAGGAAACTGTTCTCCATGTCCTGGAGAGAAACATTTAAGCTTCTACAAACTGCACTTCTGATTCTACAGATATCGATCATTGTAACATAACACAAGAAACAAGCTTCTACAAACTGCACTTCTGATTCTACAGATATCAATCACTGTAACATTACACAAGAAACATACAAGCTACTACAAACTGCACTTCTGATTCTACAGATATCAATCACTGTAACATAACACAAGAAACATTCACATGTTAACATCATCTCATCCTGTTTTAAATTACCAGGCTGTTTCTTACATAGGAAATAAAAACAGTAGTAAGGTATGTGTAATCCTGTTAAAAAGTGATAGATACTAAATACAGACACAGAGCACATACCTTACAATGAACGCCACAATGTAAATCACCGGGGGAAAATGACATATTGCTAAGTGATACTTAGACATTTGTTTGTGTTTTAATGTTAATATATTTTCTAATTTCATGTTTTTCTTTAGATCTGTTTGTGTTGTTCCAGAGGAAGATTATTGTAATCAAAAAATCAATTTGTTGTGTTGTAGTATACTTATTTTAATCTTACTATTTTTGTGGATATCATCATTGGTTCCCCCCATATATAGTTGTAATGTCTCTACTACTTGGCTACACAATCCTTTCAGCTGCTGGGTTCTGGATGGTGCTACAAAGCTGACACAAAGAGCTGAGATTGTGCATGCAAGGAATTGGGTACTTGTGGATTATTTCACTGTATGATGAAGCTAGTCCTTTAAATTCAACCAACTAATCAATCAAAAAGTCAATCAATCAACAAGTGAATACATCAACAAATCACTCAAGCTGGTGAAAAACTGAGGAGACTGAAGTGAAGAGACACATTATAGGTATCAAATGACAACTGGCTATTATCCAAAATGTTAACAATAGAATGTATTGTAACTTTCTCTCTATCAGCCCCACAATTTTTTAGATTAGAATCTCAAGGAAGGAAATAAACACACTGAATAATCCCAATTGCATGACTTTGAAAGTGCTAACTACACGGTTAAAGTGGCCACTTGGGAAGCCAGATTTCTATAGTTTACTCTAACTAAATGTAAAAAGTCAGAGAACACATGATGCAACTGCTGGGATTCAAAGAAAAGAGCCACACACACATCATACACTGCATAATGTTGAAAGAGCTAAAGCACTACTGGGTGTCTTTGTCCATTGTAGGTTTACATTTAACAGCTAAGAACAAGAAGAAAGATTTCATAAACAAGCAGATGTACATAATCGTAAGCACACACCGCAATAATTCCGTTTCCAATCTCCAGGGATAAAACATAGACTCCTCCACCAACTTGTTCTTCCACCAACTTCTTGATTGAGCCCATGCTAAGTGGGTTACAGCAGCTGTCCCCTGCAAAACATACAACAATACTGCAGTGTAAAACCTCATCTAATGTAAAAAGTAACAGTTACGGATATATCTGTGTGACCTATGGGAGAAGACTGGAGCAGTTACAGAGATATCTGTGTGTGTGACCTATGGGAGAAGACTGGAGCAGTTACAGAGATATCTGTGTGTGACCTATGGGAGAGGACTGGAGTAGTTACAGAGATATCTAATTTACCTATGGGAGAAGACTAGAGCATTTACAGAGATAACTGTGTGACCTATGGGAGATGACTGGAGCAGTTACAGAGACATTTGTGTGACCTATGGGAGAAGACTGGGGCAGTTACAGAGATATCTGTGTGATCTATGGGAGAAGACTGGAGCAGTTACAGAGATATCTGTGTGTGACCTATGGGAGAAGACTGGAGCAGTTACAGAGATTCTGTGTGTGACCTATGGGAGAAGACTGGGGCAGTTACAGAGATATCTGTGTGATCTATGGGAGAAGACTGGAGCAGTTACAGAGATATCTGTGTGTGACCTATGGGAGAAGACTGGAGCAGTTACAGAGATTCTGTGTGTGACCTATGGGAGAAGACTGGAGCAGTTACAGAGATTCTGTGTGTAACCTATGGGAGAATACTGGAGCAGTTACAGAGATATCTGTGTCAAGTACATCTTAACTAAAACCAAAATCAGTCAGACTCAATATGAAAATATAAAATGTATAGTTGTTGGAATGGTGAATGATAGGAAGCTGACAAGCCTTTGTGACACAGCAAATTTAGTAAGGTACTATTATCTGACAGTTTGTCAGCATTCCTACACAACAACATCTGGTGAAAGAAACTAAGGGTATTCTGAATGTGTTGATTTTGATTCTCATTGATCAATCAATCAAACAGTTTGTCAGCTCAATAAGTTTATCACACAATCAAACAGTTTGTCAGCTCACTAAGTTGATCAATCAATCAATCAATTAATCAATCAATCAATTAATCAATCAAACAGTTTGTCAGCTCAATAAGTTTATCACACAATCAAACAGTTTATCAGCTCACTAAGTTGATCAATCAATCAATCAATCAATTAATCAATCAATCAATTAATCAATCAAACAGTTTGTCAGCTCACTAAGTTGATCAATCAATCAATCAATTAATCAATCAATCAAACAGTTTGTCAGCTTGCTACGTTGATCAAACACAATGGTGATAGACAGACAGTCAGAAATCCTGTCAATAAAAATAAAGAACTTGGATATAAAACAAACCAGGAAATGTAAATATTTTGGGTAAATATTTCCTTCAGCTGGGAATGGATAGAGAAATGTAAATATCTTGGGTAAATCTTTCCTTCAGCTGGGAATGGATAGAGAAATGTAAATATCTTGGGTAAATCTTTCCTTCAGCTGGGAATGGATAGAGAAATGTAAATATCTTGGGTAAATCTTTCCTTCAGCTGGGAATGGATAGAGAAATGTAAATATCTTGGGTAAATCTTTACTTCAGCTGGGAATGGATAGAGAAATGTAAATATCTTGGGTAAATCTTTACTTCAGCTGGGAATGGATAGAGAAATGTAAATATCTTGGGTAAATCTTTACTTCAGCTGGGAATGGATAGAGAAATGTAAATATCTTGGGTAAATCTTTACTTCAGCTGGGAATGGATAGAGAAATGTAAATATCTTGGGTAAATCTTTACTTCAGCTGGGAATGGATAGAGAAATGTAAATATCTTGGGTAAATCTTTACTTCAGCTGGGAATGGATAGAGAAATGTAAATATCTTGGGTAAATCTTTCCTTCAGCTGTGAATGGATAGAGAAATGTAAATATCTTGGGTAAATCTTTCCTTCAGCTGGGAATGGATAGAGAAATGTAAATATCTTGGGTAAATCTTTCCTTCAGCTGGGAATGGATAGAATATCTTGGGTAAATCTTTCCTTCAGCTGGGAATGGATAGAGAAATGTAAATATCTTGGGTAAATCTTTCCTTCAGCTGGGAATGGATAGAATATCTTGGGTAAATCTTTCCTTCATCTGGGAATGGATAGAGAAATGTAAATATCTTGGGTAAATCTTTCCTTCAGCTGGGAATGGATAGAGAAATGTAAATATCTTGGGTAAATATTTCCTTCAGCTGGGAATGGATAGAATATCTTGGGTAAATCTTTCCTTCAGCTGGGAATGGATAGAGAAATGTAAATATCTTGGGTAAATCTTTCCTTCAGCTGGGAATGGATAGAATATCTTGGGTAAATCTTTCCTTCAGCTGGGAATGGATAGAGAAATGTAAATATCTTGGGTAAATCTTTCCTTCAGCTGGGAATGGATAGAGAAATGTAAATATCTTGGGTAAATCTTTCCTTCAGCTGGGAATGGATAGAATATCTTGGGTAAATCTTTCCTTCAGCTGGGAATGGATAGAGAAATGTAAATATCTTGGGTAAATCTTTCCTTCAGCTGGGAATGGATAGAATATCTTGGGTAAATCTTTCCTTCAGCTGGGAATGGATAGAGAAATGTAAATATCTTGGGTAAATCTTTCCTTCAGCTGGGAATGGATAGAGAAATGTAAATATCTTGGGTAAATATTTCCTTCAGCTGGGAATGGATAGAGAAATGTAAATATCTTGGGTAAATCTTTTCTTCAGCTGGGAATGGATAGAGAAATGTAAATATCTTGGGTAAATCTTTCCTTCAGCTGGGAATGGATAGAGAAATGTAAATATCTTGGGTAAATCTTTCCTTCAGCTGGGAATGGATAGAGAAATGTAAATATCTTGGGTAAATCTTTACTTCAGCTGGGAATGGATAGAGAAATGTAAATATCTTGGGTAAATCTTTCCTTCAGCTGGGAATGGATAGAGAAATGTAAATATCTGGGTAAATCTTTACTTCAGCTGGGAATGGATAGAGAAATGTAAATATCTTGGGTAAATCTTTCCTTCAGCTGGGAATGGATAGAATATCTTGGGTAAATCTTTCCTTCAGCTGGGAATGGATAGAAAAAAGAACACTCATTGTGGAAAGGCAAATCAGATACTGTGACAACTGTTGCCCCTTCTGTTGTATAGAAAGTTACCTATAAGTAATAAAACAAATTTCATAAGAACTATTTTTTGGCCAAACATTATGCTACCAATGTCAGACATGGACACTTACTGCAACTAATGAGCGCAAAATCATAACAACAGAAATAAAATGTGTTTTAGCAGAGCTGCAGGTATAACACTGAGAGAAAGAATTAGGAATGAGCAAATTTGAAGAGGACTAAGTCTAAAACCAGTCATGCACTTCATTACAGAACAACAGATTAAATTATTTGGCTACCTCACAAGAATGCCCTGGTACCATCTGCCACAAAGGACCATATTGAAGAAATATAAAATTAAAATGGATACAGAGCAAGGGCAAGACCACCGCCTAAAAGATGGAGTGATGATATCAAGAACAACCTTAGAGAAATGAATCATACCAACTTACAAAGAGCATTAGAAAGAGTGCATAAAAGATTTTTACATCCCCCCCCCTCCCCCCTCCAGCCACCAACACTTCACTGAGGTAAATCATAAGGAAGTGTCTATTCACAGGGCCCTGTGTATAAACAAAGTATCTATTCACAGGGCACGGCTGGTCACGTGATTTAACGTAAGTTTGCGGCTATATTATACATTTTCGTTGATTGGAAAACGTGTCATCAGTGGCATAGTTGATAGTGTCCTCGCCTGATGGGCGGGAGCTCGAGGTTTGTTTCCTTGCCGGACATTTTTTTTTTTTTAATTGTTCAGCAATTAATTGGATGAAAGTCAAATGTCAATCGTTCGTTTCCTTGCCGGACAATGTTTTTTTAAAATTTTTCAGCAATTCATTGGGTGAAAGTCAATCCTTCATCTCTTTGGGTATTTAGAATTGTGTTGTTTAAAGTGAGTGTAATTTAGTTAGTACCAGTTTCTCCAGTATTGGTCCTCGTTGCTTTGCACTACGGCAATTCCAATACCCAACCCACACATTTTTGAGTCCCAAACGATCCGTTTTCCTTCTACCCCTTCTGGCTCCAGCCCTCTTCTTCCTTTTCCTTCCCCCCTCTCCCCTACCTCTTCTCCTTCGCTTCATGTTTATTTGTTAATTCATTAGGCCAGTCAGTCGAAAGCCTGGTGTTTGTATTGCCTAACGACCCTAATCATGTCTCTCTGAGGTGACGCATATTACTGTCAGCTTGGACCAGAATTATCAGGACATAAATAGTAGGAAATAGTAGGTCGGTAACGTAAACAAAGATGGATGCCTGTAAACAGTAAGTGTACAGCGCAAGTTAACAATTCTTAAACTGGCCTGATATTTAAACAGCCATACTTCAACTAAGTATAAAGTATCGATTCATAGGGCCCTATGTATAAACAAAGTGTCTATTCATCGGGCCCTGTGTATAAATAAAGTGTCTATTCATCGGGCCCTGTGAATAAACTCTCCCAAATCATAATGCATGGGGTGGTGGGGGGGGGGGGGAGAAGTTCAAGAAGAGGAAGAAAGATTGATTTGAATGTTGTTTTTTTTTTTTTTACATGAACAAATTAATCACATATGTAATTCTCATGTATGGAACAACAAATCGGGTATGTACCCATTCCATGCCACAGTACAACAGGAACTGGGTCGGCAAGTATTGGGACACATCTGTCACTGAAAGCCACAATCAGAATAACACAGCCCAGAACACCAACACTCGCCATTTTGTATAGCTTCCAGTCACGTGATATTGTTTATGCTGTCATCATCATCATGTGCACGAGCGGCGGTCATAATACGCATTCTCACACCATCAATTTTGTTACGTCTCTATAGATAGCATTATTTACATTTCACTTTATTTTATAGTATTCATCAGAAAGTAATGTGTTTTAATTATGTGCCATGAAAAGAATTACATTCAAAACAATACATTCCCTTAGTAGTGAATTTGAACACAGAAGCCACAAACAATATATATATATATATATATATATATATATATATATATATATATATATATATATATATATATATATATATATATATATATATATATATTCTTCTTCTTCAGCGTTCCGAGCCATTGAGGTTCTTTGCTGCAGATACAATCCGTCTCCATTCGTCTCTCTGGTTGAACTTCTCTTGCCAGTCGTTGATTCCAAGTGCTTGTAGGTCTGTATATGTAGGCCTATTATTATCTCTCCACCGCCTTCTTGGTCTACCTCGGGGTAGACCAAGAATATTTATATATTTATATGTTTATATATTTATATGTTTATATGTTTATATGTTTATATATTTATATGTTGCAGGATTTACTGCCTGGCATATCGTCAGGTTCATGCCGCAGAGTTATATATCATATGAAGTAGATAAATCAATAATACTTGAATTGAAACAATTGAAACACATAGTCACAGCAGGTATTATTCGAATGTGGATCATCTATTACCCCTACGGTAATATCTCCGTGATCTATGGTAGGACACTTAAGCATTTATGTGATGTATGAGTATGGTAGGACATTGGAGCTCTTGTTTGATTATGGCAGGGTCATGGAGTACTTACTTGTATTATCTATGATAGGACACTGGAGTACTAGTGTGATCTATGATAGGACACTGGAGTACTAGTATGATTAATGACAGGACACTGGAGCACTAGTGTGATCTTGACAGGACACTGAGCACTAGTGGGATCTATGCCAGGGCCCGGTGTACTTATGGAGAGATGCGTATGCAAAGAAACTTATCCTTGACTAAAACCTAATACAAAGTCAAACTACACTCTATCTCCAACGGTCGCTTCCAGGTCTGATAGCTGATGTAGTTTACTAGGGTTGTGCTAATACTTGATGGTTCAATACCCTTGTTGCAATAATACTAACATAAATTTCACCTCTGAGATAGGTCGCCAGGAAGGCTCCGATCGTCAGAAATAGTTTTCCTTCACCTGGTTTGAGGCCATGGTCAGATTTGTATTTATTATTTATCCGCGGGATCTATAAATATTTTACTTTATTATATATTCAAAGAGAGCACACGCAGTCCTTTAGTTAAGAACCAGAAATGAGATATGCTGAACTGCATTGAAAATACAATGATTAAAAATTATTTAAAAAATCAACAACAACAACAACAAGTGGCAATGATCAGCTTTCGTGGCGAAGTGGTCAAGCCGTTTGACCCGGGCTCCGAATGTTGTGGGTTCTATTCCGGGCCGCGTTCCTGTAGGTCGTCGCTAGAGCTACGAAGTTCGTTCTTTGCGCGACGCTTTCCGCGCTGCGGAAAGAGACCGACCCATATAGGATAAAATCCGATGCAATGAAGTCGACCCTGTCGACTATTAAGCGACTTTTTTAAAACAAGAACGCGGCCTGGAATCGAACCCACAACCTTCGGAGCCCTAGTCAAGCGGCTTGACTACTTAGCCACGGAGACTTCCGCAGCATTAAGAACCCATGGCACAACAGTTTAGTCGACGGATCAACATCACGGCACACGGGTGTAACCCATAAGTGCTCGTTTCTACTCCTATCTCAAATCTGAGTCCGGATTAACTTAGCTCAGTGAACTCCGTAGCACCGGCGAGGATCCTGAAATACTTTGGGTAGATTTTTAACTCGAAATTTGACCCGGGCAGCGCCATTTGG
Organism: Cepaea nemoralis; assembly: GCA_014155875.1. NCBI lineage: Eukaryota > Metazoa > Mollusca > Gastropoda > Stylommatophora > Helicidae > Cepaea > Cepaea nemoralis. The sequence continues at coordinate 46,516 of JACEFZ010019493.1, forward strand.
CAACTCTTTTTCGAATTCCAACTGCCAAGGGATTATTTACGTGCTCAACAATACACACGGGCATCCGATCTCACTACCCAGAGGCCAGGGGAAATTTTTTTACTAGAAGTCCATGTGAAAACATCCCAGTCCTTACCGGGGCTTGAACCTGGGACCTGCAGCATTCGAGGCGGACACCATACCTCGAGACCACTCAGCCACCCATAGCACAATGCCAGCAAACAAGTTCAATGAAATTTGTCTGAGAACATGCATCTTTCCTGTGGCAACATGTGGTCACAGATCTTGTCGCAATCATTAAGATGACAATTGTGGTACAGAAAGGACCGATAAAATACTGACACACTACAAGATCTGAACGTGGAGGAAGACTGGCTTACAAACAGAACAGTATCGTGTCTTGGAAACTGGAATACGATGAGTTGATCACAATGAACATTACAGGGGCTTGGGAGTAAAGAACATAGATGGTTCATAGAAGAAGAGAGTAAACATTACAGGGGCTTGGGAGTAAAGAAACATTGATGGTTCATGGAAAAGAGAGTAAACATTACAGGAGCTTGGGAATAAAGAACACTGATGGTCCATAGAAGGAGAGAGTAAACATTACAGGGGCTTGGGAGTAAAGAACATTGATGGTTCCTGGAAGAAGAGAGCAAATATTACAGGGGCTTGGGAGTAAAGAACATTGATGGTTCCTGGAAGAAGAGAGCAGAGCAAAAATTACAGGGCCTTGGAAGTAAAGAACATTGATGGTTCCTGGAAGAAGAGAGCAAACATTACAGGGGCTTGGGAGTAAAGAACATTGATGGTTCATGTAAGAAGAGAGCAAACATTACGGGGGCTTGGGAGTAAAGAACATTGATGGTTCCTGGAAGAAGAGAGTAAACATTACAGGGCTTAGAAGTAAAGAACATTGATGGTTCCTGTAAGAAGAGAGTAAAAATTACAGGGGCTTTGGAGTAAAGAACATTGATGGTTCATGGAAGGAGAGAGTAAACATTACAGGGGCTTTGGAGTAAAGAACATTGATGGTTCCTGGAAGAAGAGAGCAAACATTACAGGGGTTTGGAAGTAAAGAACATTGATGGTTCCTGGAAGAAGAGAGTAAACATTACAGGAGCTTGGGCATAAAGAACATTGATGGTTCCTGGAAAAAGAGAGTAAACATTACAGGGGCTTGGGAGTAAAGAACATTGATGGTTCCTGGAAGAAGACAGCAAACATTACAGGGGCTTGGGAGTAAAGAACATTGATGGTTCCTGTAAGAAGAGAGTAAACTTTACAGGGGCTTAGGAGTAAAGAACATTGATGGTTCCTGTAAGAAGAGAGTAAAAATTACAGGGGCTTTGGAATAAAGAACACTGATGGTTCCTAAAAGGAGAGAGTAAACATTACAGGGGCTTGGGAGTAAAGAACATTGATGGTTCATGGAAGAAGAGAACAAATATTACAGGGGCTTGGGAGTAAAGAACATTGATGGTTCCTGGAAGAAGAGAGCAGAGCAAAAATTACAGGGCCTTGGAAGTAAAGAACATTGATGGTTCCTGGAAGAAGAGAGCAAACATTACGGGGGCTTGGGAGTAAAGAACATTGATGGTTCCTGGAAGAAGAGAGTAAACATTACAGGGCTTAGAAGTAAAGAACATTAATGGTTCCTGGAAGAAGAGAGTAAACATTACAGGGGCTTGGAAGTAAAAAACATTGATGGTTCCTGGAAGAAGAGAGCAATCATTACAGGGGCTTGGGAGTAAAGAACATTGATGGTTCCTGGGAGAAGAGAGTAAACATTACAGGAGCTTGGGAGTAAAGAACATTGATGGTTCCTGGAAGAAGAGGGTAAACATTACAGGGGCTTGCGAGTAAAGAACATTGATGGTTCCTAGAAGGAGAAAGTAAACATTACAGGGCTTGGGAGTAAAGAGTATTGATGGTTCCTGGAAGAAGAGAGTAAACATTACAGGGGCTTGTGGGTAAAGAACATTGATGGTTTCTGGAAGAAGAGAGTAAACATTTCAGGGGCTTGGGAGTAAAGAACATTGATGGTTCTTGGAAGAAGAGAGCAATCATTACAGGGGCTTGGGAGTAAAGAACATTGATGGTTCCTGGAAGAAGAGAGTAAACATTACAGGGGCTTGGGAGTAAGAACATTGATGTTCCTAGAAGAAGAAGGTAAACCTTACAGGGCTTTGGGAGTAACGAACTATTGATGGGTTCCTAGGAAGGAGACAGTAAACATTACATGGGCTTGTGGAGTTAAGTACAGACGATTGCTGGTTCCTGGAAGAAGAGAGTAAACATTTACATGGGCTTTGGGAGTAAAGAACATTGATGTGTCTTGGAAGAAGAGAGCTAATCATTTACAGGCGGCTTGGAGTAAAGAACATTGATGGTTCCTGGCAGAAGGATGTACAACATTACAGGGGCTTGGGAGTAAAGAACATTGCTTGCTTCCTAGAAGAAGAGGAGTAAACATTACAGGGGCTTGGGGAGTAAAGAACATTGATGGTTCCTGGAAGAAGAGAACAAACATTACAGGGGCTTGGGAGTAAAGAACATTGATGGCTCCTGGAAGGAGAAAGTAAACATTACAGGGGCTTGGGAGTAAAGAACATTGATGGTTCCTGGAAGAAGAGAGCAATCATTACCGGGGCTTGGGAGTAAAGAACATTGATGGTTCCTGGGAGAAGAGAGCAAACATTACAGGGGCTTGGGAGTAAAGAACATTGATGGTTCCTGGAAGAAGAGGGTAAACATTACAGGGGCTTGGGAGTAAAGAACATTGATGGTTCCTGGAAGAAGAGAGTAAACATTACAGGAGCTTGGGCATAAAGAACATTGATGGTTCCTGGAAAAAGAGAGTAAACATTACAGGGGCATGGGAGTAAAGAACATTGATGGTTCCTAGAAGGAGAAAGTAAACATTACAGGGGCTTGGGAGTAAAGAGTATTGATGGTTCCTGGAAGAAGAGAGTAAACATTACAGGGGCTTGGGAGTAAAGAACATTGATGGTTCCTAGAAGGAGAAAGTAAACATTACAGGTGCTTGGGAGTAAAGAACATTGATGGTTCCTGGAAGAAGAGAGTAAACATTACAGGGGCTTGGGAGTAAAGAACATTGATGGTTCCTGGAAGAAGAGAGTAAACATTACAGGGGCTTGGGAGTAAAGAACATTGATAGTTCCTGGAAGAAGACAGCAAACATTACAGGGGCTTGGGAGTAAAGAACATTGATGGTTCCTGTAAGAAGAGAGTAAACTTTACAGGGGCTTAGGAGTAAAGAACATTGATGGTTCCTGTAAGAAGAGAGTAAACATTACAGGGGCTTTGGAGTAAAGAACATTGATGGTTCACGGAAGGAGAGAGTAAACATTACAGGGCCTTTGGAGTAAAGAACATTGATTGTTCTTGGAAGAAGAGAGCAAACATTACAGGGGCTTGGGAGTAAAGAACATTGATGGCTCCTGGAAGGAGAAAGTAAACATTACAGGGGCTTGGGAGTAAAGAACATTGATGGTTCCTGTAAGAAGAGAGTAAACTTTACAGGGGCTTAGGAGTAAAGAACATTGATGGTGCCTGTAAGAAGAGAGTAAAAATTACAGGGGCTTTGGAGTAAAGAACATTGATGGTTCATGGAAGGAGAGAGTAAACATTACAGGGGCTTTGGAGTAAAGAACATTGATGGTTCCTGGAAGGAGAGAGTAAACATTACAGGGGCTTGTGGGTAAAGAACATTGATGGTTCCTGGAAGGAGAGAGTAAACATTACAGGGGCTTGGGAATAAAGAACATTGATGGTTCCTGGAAGAAGACAGCAAACATTACAGGGGCTTGGGAGTAAAGAACATTGATGGTTCCTGGGAGAAGAAAAGGGGGGGGGGGGGGAGTCGTCCAGCACGAACGTGGGCACGGGATACTGTAAATATCTTGGGCATGAGAAATGTCCAGAGATCGAGAAACTCGTCGGTGAGCTGTGATGAGAGTGAACTTCTTCAAGAACCTACTACTAGTACTACAATACTGTTTTTTTAATTGTTGCATATCCCTAGCAGGACTGTTGCAGTCAACACCAGCATTTTTCAGCTGCTGTTGATGTACTAGGCAAATTTCTACGTTCAGTAGTTTGTTTTACGTTCAGTAGTTTGTTGTACGTTCAGTAGTTTGGTTTGTACTACAATACTACATGATGGGTTATAAGAACCACATACTGTTCTATAAACTATACCAGTGCGCATGACAAACAGGAAGTCACCGGTTGCTGACAACAACTAGTAAACACTCGGCTTGGCATGATAACGGCGGAGGCGGCTAGAGTCTGACGTTTAAACCGTTCTTGTTGAGACAGTTTTAAATTACAAGTTATCTTCACAAACAAAGCTTCTAAATATGTTTGATGTCGCCTTGTTGTCTGCAGGGGCTCACATAGCCCTAGCCACATCCAGCGACGAAAAGCACCCCCCGGAGCATATGATCGACGGGTGGGTCAGAAAGTTACTGAAACTTGAAACTCCTCTCCTGTGACTTGTCTGACTTGTGCTGACTGAACTGAGACAGAAACTCAACTAAATTAACTTAGAAAGAGGGGAAACAGCGATGCATCTCGGCAGGCATTGATTGTTGTTTCATTGTTGACACAAATATTAGTGAAACCAGTCTTAGCATTAAGAGTTTGATTACTTTGATTCAAACTTTGATAAAGAATTAAAGATCCAATTTTAATTTGCCAAGTACCTAAGTCACTTAATAAATCAGGGCCACAAGTTAAACTTTGGACTTAGCAGCAGTAAGCTTTATATATAGGTCTATGCCCACAGATTCTCCATCTCCCTATCAGATTCATGTATAACTCATTGACAAATACAATTGGTGATCTGGTAATATCTGTGGTATTGGGAAATACCCAGGAAGCATTTAATAATAATAGTGGTTATAAGGAAAGGTTTGATTTAGGAAGGATTTCAGTGTTTCATTACTACATTAAATATAGGTATTCGATCATCATTGATTTGCTGAAGACGGTAAAAGAGACATTTCTTTCATCTCTGTGTTAGCTAAATCAGTGTTTTGCGCAAGATATGAAAGCTTTTATCTGCCGAGAATGCCTTATGTAGAGGTGAAGGAGTCATGGTTAATGTAAAATCTGGGCCTTGCACATCAGTCACACTGCGTCCCCATTGTTATGTTATATTGATCAACATCCCCACACATTGGCCATTCCCATGAGTTCTCATACCTCCGATGCAGAAGCCATCTCAACATATCTCTATTCACTGTTCCCATGAGAAGTTGGTTGTAATGATTCATTTCCTGCCCTTGAAGATGACAATGGCATTCTTGCCCAGCCTTCATTCCCACATCATGTAATCAAACTGACATAAGAGACTTGTCAGTGTTGGCCAGCAGAGACCGTACTGCTTTGATGATATCACTCCTGTCCATGCTTCTTCCTGCTTGTATTGGTGTATTGATTGCCAGCTGGTCCATATGTTCATTTGCCATTTACACCGGCGTGTCTGGGTATATACATCTAGGTGAATAGTGTCTGGGTGTGTACATCTAGGTAAGCAATGTCTGGGTGTGTACATCTAGGTAAGCAAAGTCTGGGTGCGTACATGTAGGTAGGCAATTTGATTCTTGTCTTTCGAATGATGTTGACCCATTTGCAATCTTCTGTAGCCTGTTCACAGAGTCTGATATGATGGTCACATGTGTGACTTCTTGTACTGCTGTCCACGTGAGTGCTCTTGAGGTGTTGATAATCTCCACAGTCATGCATGAGGTATACACCAGTATCCTCTTTGTCAGTGTTCCCCATCCTTTGTGCTGCAGTTGTCAGGTATACACCAGTATCCTCTTTGTCAGTGTTCCCCATCCTTTGTGCTGCAGTTGTCAGGTATACACCAGTATCCTCTTTGTCAGTGTTCCCCATCCTTTGTGCTGCAGTTGTCAGGTATACACCAGTATCCTCTTGTCAGTGTTCCCCATCCTTTGTGCTGCAGTTGTCAGGTATACACCAATATCCTCTTTGTCAGTGTTCCCCATCCTTTGTGCTGCAGTTGTCAGGTATACACCAGTATCCTCTTTGTCAGTGTTCCCCATCCTTTGTGCTGCAGTTGTCAGGTATACACCAATATCCTCTTTGTCAGTGTTCCCTATCCTTTGGGCTGTGTATGGTTTCCAGGGGAGGAATGAAGATTATTTCAAGATCGCGTTAATACAAGAACCGATTACTTTATATTGTTTTTCCCTTCATACTTTACGGTTCTGTGTGTCTCACCCCCTCTAGAATTCATTTTATAAAATAAGTAGACCTACAAATCACATTTTATGTGGACGTCTAGACTTGTTTTGGTATGTGCTTCCATTATTACATATACTGTGTAGGGGTGGGAGGGGGGATTTTAGGTAGGAAATGGGGGGGGGGGATGACATTGTGAAAATATGGTGAAGGGAGGCACGGGCCAAAAAAGGTTGAGAACCACTGGTTCTCAGCGCTTTTATCTCACTGTCAACTGTGGCTGAAACCTGGCTTCAGCAAGATCCCTCTGATGTGATAACCACCTTAGAATGATCTTGTCTATGTGTGTGTTGGTCCATTCTTCTCCATGTCGGAGCTCATCCAGGTTGCAGGCCTGCTTAATTACTTCTTCAGCCTGGGCCATCCAGGAGTGGCTTCTTTTGAGGCTGATTCTGTTCATGTCATTGATGGCACTGCACAGGAGGTGGTTTTTGTCTGCCGATACTCTCATGTATGCCTTGGCCTGTGAAAGCTTATGCCCTGGTAGCTATTGTTGGTAAGTCAAGGATGTATCGTATGGACCTGGCACGAAGTGTCTTTTGTTCAGACAAGTATGAGTCTTTGTTGCTTCATTTTGTCCAGCCTTTCTAGCTGGGTTCCATTGATGTTGAGAAGGCCAGACCATAGTCTGTGTCACATCCCCTTTGTGTTAGTTAACTAGCTTTAACAATTTGAAAAGATGCCTGGTTTATTCTCTCTACTCATAAAGTATTTTCACAGACTTACTAATTTTTTTTTAAATGCTTCTGACATAGAATAGAACAATATACCAGTGGTAGCAGAAACATTATCACATGGAATGAAAATGCTCAGTTAAACTCATTCATACTGGATAGCTGAACAATCATTGTGTGAACACCCATCAATAATTGTGTTTCTAATGAGTTAAAGTAGTACATATCTAGGACAGAGGGGCATCACAGTAATAATTATAACACATTTAGTTAATATTAGCAGCATACCAAGACAGAAAGAGTTACAGTTTCTGTGATCATGTGACACTCACAAGTGTTATGAATTGTTTGCTGCATACAACATAACAGTATTACTCTCTCTGAATTTCAGAAATGCAGAAACAGTTTTGGTCAACGACAGGAATGTTCCCACAGGAAGTGGTCATCAAGTTTCAATCACTGATGAAAATCACAAATGTCCATATTTGTTCATATAACAGTGAGTGTCTATCTTTTCGATTTTGCTTTTTTAATCCCTTAATCCTAGTTCTGCATACTATGTCTGTGGTTTGATATATGATCATTCTTATGTACTCTCAAATGATGTGTTTCCTGTGTTTGTCGGAGGATTTGTTGCTGTCTGTGAGATGTTACATAAGGTCAAGTTGAAAGATCAGTTTGTTTTTTTCAAAATGTGCTTCTGAATTGTATTTATATTATTAATTGAAAGCTTTTACATGAATACACAATACCCAAATAGTGACTTTCTATCGTTGAAAAGTCAAGATCAGCAGTACCAGTTTGCTGAATGTATGCAATAAAAGCACAGACCGATGCTTCTACTCCATCTGAGCACAGAGAGATGCTTCTACCCAATCAAAACACAGAGAGATGCTTCTACCCAATCAAAGCATAGAGAGATCCCTCTATCTAGTCAAAGCTCAGACAGATCCTTCTACCAAATCAAATCACAGACGCTTCAACCCAATCAAAGCACAAACATATGCTTCTGTGGTGACTAGAAAACTCACAATGACATATCTGGTTCTTCAAGTAATCTAATGTGATGAAGCAAAGCTGAAACAATGATGTATGTTTCTACTTCTCTCCATGATCTCCACATTGGTGATTCTGTCATACTATTTTAGCAGTCCTCCTATTTTGTGCAGGCATCAAGTAATGAATGTTATTTGTAGTCTATTTGTAATTGTTTTAGTGTTCTGTGATCTCATCTATCAGTAATGCTGAGTGTTTTCAAACCTCTTTGATATTATCATCTGCTGGATTACAATAAACCTGCGCCATAAACTTGATAAGACAGAAACGTAGGTTTTATTAAATGATATTATAGGAAGTAAAAATGGCAGAATGGATAAGAGAGCTCATTCAAACATCCTGTGTGCTGATGCCCAGGTAGTTGGTTTAACCCCTACACTGGTCAATTGTAATAAAATGTTGACTTCTTGTCCTTGACTTGAGGATGTAAATTACAACTACCTCAGAAGTCAGAGTGGGTTTGCCTGATGGCGAGGGACACTAGTAATAAGGAAAGATAATCCACATGCAAAGATCAGTCCAGTGCACCAGAAGTAGTAGCATGTGTATGGACTTGAATTCAAAGTGAGTGCAAAAAAGATATGATGCTGTATTGTATGAAAAAGTCAGTAGAGTAGTGGCCCCTGTTCCACACCATGGACTGTGTTAGATACATGGCACTATACTTGTTTAGACCATTCAGTATTGGATGGGTGATGGGGTCAGTATTGGATGGGTGATGGGGTCAGTATTGGATGGGTGATGGGGTCAGCATTGGATGGGTGATGGGGTCAGCATTGGATGGGTGATGGGGTCAGCATTGGATGGGTGATGGGGTCAGCATTGGATGGGTGATGGGGTCAGCATTGGATGGGTGATGGGGTCAGCATTGGATGGGTGATGGGGTCAGCATTGGATGGGTGATGGGGTCAGCATTGGATGGGTGATGGGGTCAGCATTGGATGGGTGATGGGGTCAGCATTGGATGGGTGATGGGGTCAGTATTGCGCTGGCCGCCTGAACTTCACACAACTCCTCCTGGTTCCAACTTTAGGCTGAGTCGACATATAAGCCAATGAAGTAAAGTTTAAAGGATTTCTCTGTCAAGGAAGATTCAAACATATTACCATCAGGCCTGTAGGCAAGTGTTGACTGTACTACTGCAGCGTCCTCCTATATTATATTCTCAGTTTATAGATTGAAGCTAGAAGTCTTACATTTGCCTTGTTTTCTCAGTTCATAGTTAAACTGAAAGTCTGACATTTGTCTTGTTTTCTCAGTTCATAGGTTAAAACCGAAAGTCTGCCATCTGTCTTGTTGTCTTAGTTCATAGGTTAAACTGAAAGTCTTACATTTGTCTTGTTTTCTCAGTTCATAAGTTAAACTGAAAGTCTGACATATGTCTTGTTTTCTCAGTTCGTAGGTTAAGCTGAAAGTCTGACATTTGTTATCTTGTTTTCTCAATTCATAAGTTAAAACTGAAAGTCTGACATTTGTCTTGTTTCTCAGCTCAAAGGTTAAGCTGAAAGTCTGACATGTGCCTTATTTGCTCAGTTCATAGTTAAACTGAAAGTCTGATGTTTGTCTTGTTTTCTCAGTTCATAGGTTAAGCTGAAAGTCTGACTTTTGTCTTGTTTTCTCAGTTCGTATCTCGGGAACTGAAATATTTTGGCCACATTAAATGTCACAGTAGCTGGGAGAGAACAGTGATGAAAGGTGTGCCTCCTGGTAGAAGAGGTTGGGGTCGACCAGCACGATGATGGGCACAGGACATTGCAGACATCTGGGGCATGAGGTGGGAGAGCTGGCCAGAGATCGAGACACTTTCTATGGGCCGTGATGACAGCCACATTCTGCAGACATGATGATGATGATGGTGGTGGTGGTGGTGGTGGTGGTGGTGGTGGTGGTGGTGATGATGATGATGATGATGAGGATGATGTTTTCGCATTGATAGAAAACGCATATAACTGATGTGGACAATAAATGGTTTCAGCGCTTTAGTTAGCTAGTTGTGCATGAGAAGCCCTGCTATGAGAAGGCGGTCCAGAGTTCAATTAGAAGACCTTGGGTTCCGATACGATCCGATATGTTGAAAAATAAAACTTTCCACCTCATATAATTGTGGTGGTTCATGGTGCGGGTTTAGTTTCTTTGTTTCCCTCTGTGTCAGTTTCAGCTGACTTTTCGATGCAGCAGTTTATTCCCAGTTAAACTGAAAATCTGACATTTGTCTTGTTTTCTCAGTTCAAAGGTTAAAGCTGGAAGTTTCAGAAACAGAAGACAGCAGCAAGTATGAACCTTTAGCAGAACGAGGTAAGGAAGTGTATCTGCTTTGTTGCAGTGTGTTCTCATTGTTTTGTTGCAGTGTGCCATTCTTGCAGTATATCCCCATTGTTGCTGTGTTCCCCATTGTTGCTGTGTGTCCCCATTGTTGCAGTATGTCCCCATTGTTGCAGTATATCCCCATTGTTGCAGTATGTCCCCATTGTTGCAGTATGTCCCCATTGTTGCAGTATGTCCCCATTGTTGCTGTGTTCCCCATTGTTGCAGTATGTCCCCATTGTTGCAGTATGTCCCCATTGTTGCTGTGTGTCCCCATTGTTGCAGTATGTCCCCATTGTTGCAGTATGTCCCCATTGTTGCTGTGTTCCCCATTGTTGCAGTATGTCCCCATTGTTGCTGTATGTCCCCATTGTTGCTGTGTCCCCCCCATTGTTGCAGTATGTCCCCATTGTTGCAGTATGTCCCCATTGTTGCTGTGTTCCCCATTGTTGCAGTATGTCCCCATTGTTGCTGTGTTCCCCATTGTTGCAGTATGTCCCCATTGTTGCTGTGTTCCCCATTGTTGCAGTATGTCCCCATTGTTGCAGTATGTCCCCATTGTTGCAGTGTTCCCCATTGTTGCAGTATGTCCCCATTGTTGCAGTATGTCCCCATTGTTGCAGTGTGTCCCCATTGTTGCTGTGTGTCCCCATTGTTGCAGTATGTCCCCATTGTTGCAGTATGTCTCCATTGTTGCAGTATGTCCCCATTGTTGCTGTGTTCCCCATTATTGCAGTATGTCCCCATTGTTGCAGTATGTCCCCATTGTTGCTGTGTTCCCCATTGTTGCTTGTGTGTCCCCCATTGTGCAGTATGTCCCCATTGTTGCAGTATGTCCCCATTGTTGCTGTGTCTCCCCATTGTTGCTGGTCTCCCCATTGTTGTAGCATGTCCCCATTGTTGCAGTGTGTTCCACATTGTTTGCCTGTACTCCCCATGTTGTAGCATGTCCCATTGCTGCAGTGTGTCCCCATTGTTTGCTGTACTACTCCCATTGTTGTAGCATGTCCCCATTGCTGCAGTGTGTCCCCATTGTTTGCTGTACCTCCCCATTGTTGTAGCATGTCCCCATTGTTTGCTGTACCTCCCCATTGTTGTAGCATGTCCCCATTGCTGCAGTGTGTCCCCATTGTTTGCTGTACCTCCCCATTGTTGTAGCAGTCCCCATTGTTTGCTGTACCTCCCCATTGTTGTAGCATGTCCCCATTGCCTGCAGTGTTGTCCCCATTGTTTGCTGTACCTCCCCATTGTTGTAGCATGTCCCCATTGTTTGCTGTACCTCCCCATTGTTGTAGCATGTCCCCATTGCTGCAGTGTGTCCCCATTGTTTGCTGTACCTCCCCATTGCTGCAGCATGTCCCAATTGTTGCAGCATGTCCCCCTTGTTGCAGTGTGTCCCCATTTTTTGTAGTGTGTCCCCATTCTTGCAGTGTGTCCTCATTGTTGCAGTGTGTCCCCATTGTTGCTGTGTCTCCCCATTGTTGCTGTGTCTCCCCATTGTTGCTGTGTCTCCCATTGTTGCTGTACCTCCCCATTGTTGCTGTACCTCCCCATTGTTGTAGCATGTCCCCATTGTTGCAGTGTGTCCCCATTGTTTGCTGTACCTCCCCATTGCTGCAGCATGTCCCCATAACTGCAGTGTGTCCCCATTGTTTGCTGTACCTCCCCATTGTTGTAGCATGTCCTCATAACTGCAGTGTGTCCCCATTGTTTGCTGTACCTCCCCATTGCTGCAGCATGTCCCCATAACTGCAGTGTGTCCCCATTGTTTGCTGTACCTCCCCATTGTTGTAGCATGTCCCCATAACTGCAGTGTGTCCCCATTGTTTGCTGTACCTCCCCATTGTTGTAGCATGTCCCCATTGTTTGCTGTACCTCCCCATTGTTGTAGCATGTCCCCATTCTGCAGGGGTCCCATTGTTTGCTGTACCTCCCCATTGCTGCAGCATGTCCCAATTGTTGCAGATGTCCCCCTTGTTGCAGTGTGTCCCCCTTTTTTTAGTGTTCCCATTTTGCAGTGTGTCCCCATTGTTGCTGTGTCTCCCCATTGTTGCTGTGTCTCCCCATTGTTTCTGTGTCTTCCTATTGTTGCTGTGTCTCCCCATTGTTACTGTGTCTCCCCATTGTTGCTGTGTCTCCCCATTGTTGCTGTGTCTCCCCATTGTTGCTGTACCTCCCCATTGTTGCAGTGTCCCCATTGTTGCAGTGTGTCCCCATTGTTTGCTGTACCTCCCCATTGTTGTAGCATGTCCCCATTGCTGCAGTGTGTCCCCATTGTTTGCTGTACCTCCCCATTGTTGTAGCATGTCCCAATTGTTGCAGCATGTCCCCCTTGTTGCAGTGTGTCCTCATTGTTGCAGTGTGTCCCCATTTTTTTAGTGGTTCCCCATTCTTGCAGTGTGTCCCCATTGTTGCAGTGTGTCCTTATTCTTGCAGTGTGTCCCCATTGTTGCAGTGTGCCCTCATTGTTGCAGTGTGTCCCCATTGTTGCAGTGTGTCCCCATTGTTGCAGTGTGTTTTCATTGTTGCTGTGTGTCCCCATTGTTGCTGTGTGTCCCCATTGTTGCAGTGTGTCCCCATTGTTGCAGTGTGTCCCCATTGTTGCAGTATGTCCCCATTGTTGCAGGGTGTCCCCATTCTTGCAGTGTGTCCCCATTCTTGCAGTATATTCTCATTGTTGCAGTATATTCTCATTGTTGCAGTGTGGCCCCATTGTTACTGTGTTCCCCATTGTTGCTGTGTTCCCCATTGTTGCAGTGTGTCCCCATTCTTGCTGTGTGTCCCCATTGTTGCAGTGTGTTTTCATTGTTGCTGTGTGTCCCCATTCTTGCTGTGTGTCCCCATTGTTGCTGTGTGTCCCCATTCTTGCAGTGTGTCCCCATTGTTTGCAGTATATTCTCATTGTTGCTGTGTTCCCCATTGTTGCTGTGTTCCCCATTGTTGCTGTGTGTCCCCATTGTTGCAGTATGTCCCCATTGTTGCAGTGTGTCCCCATTCTTGCAGTGTGTCCCCATTCTTGCAGTGTGTCCCCATTGTTTGCAGTATATTCTCATTGTTGCAGTGTGGCCCCATTGTTGCTGTGTTCCCCATTGTTGCTGTGTTCCCCATTGTTGCAGTGTGTCCCCACTGTTGAGCAAATTTTTTGAGTGTAAATCTTTTAGTCCCAGGCAGCGGGTTAAAATTAAATATGTTTAGATCAGAAGACATTTAATGGTTGCCTGCCATTGAGGTTGCTCATGTAGAAAATTAACAGCAATATTTAAATAACAACAGGAACAGAAGTATTGAAGTTACAACTAGACAAAATGAAAGTTATAACTAGAACAGGAACATTGAGCATTACAATAACAGCAGAAACAATGAAAGTTACAACTAGAACAGGAGCATTAAAACTTATGGCTAGAACAGGAACATAGAATGTTATAATTAGAACAGGAACATAGAAAGTTACAACTAGAAAAGGAACATTGAATGTTATAATTAGAACAGGAACATAGAAAGTTATAACTAGAACAGGAACATTGAATGTTTTACTAGAGTAGAAACAATGAAAGTTACAACCAAAGCAGAAACAATGAAAGTTAAAATTAGAACAGGAACAGTGAAAGTTACAACTAGAACAAAAGAGATGGGAAGTTCTGTCACACACACAGCACACAATCCAGATCTGTCTTTATTTGTTCAGATCTGTAAAATAGCTCTAAAGAGCAATGATTTTACACCTGTGCAGACTTCATGACCGCAGTGATCAAATGGTTAAATGTGTAAACCAGTCATTGTTCACGGATTTTATACCTGTGCAGACTTCATAACTGCAATGATCAAATGGTTAAATGAGTAAACCAGTCATTTTTCGCACACGGTATCCCTCATCTCACTAAGCAGTGAATGCCTGCAACGACCTCATGTGATGGGCCTAGGTGCACACTTACTTCGCAACAGTTGCTTTGTTTAAATCGGCCACGCCTGGTGATATACTATTCATACATTTGTAATAAAGCCATTAGGATGAGTTTCATTTGATCACACCTCATGGGAGCAGTATCTACTTTTTTTCCCCCCTGCGTTTCCATCCTGTTTCAGGATATTGCGGTCAACATCAGCATCTTTCAGCTGTATGTTGATTCCTAGGCTAGATTACGCTCATCAGCTTGCCACGACTTTCTGAGCCACCGGCTCCATACTCTCATAAGTCACTGGCGCGACTCGAACCACTTCCAATTCTTGTGCGCTCACGTCAACCATGAGAGTATTCGGGTTACGGATAAAGCTGCTAACCCCTCGACCAGGGAGACCGGCAGTATCTACTTTGTTAAAATATTATCAGATGACAGAGAGATAGTGTAATTATTACCAAAGTCTACTTCAGACCAAACACCTGAAATGGAAGAGCAAACATATGTTAGATATAAATATATGCATTTTTCGTTTATTTAATTTTCTTTACCTATGGAGAATTTAAATTTGTTCATATTCAGAACTTGAGGACACAGATTCTCAGCTTCAGCAGGAAGAAATCCAGTTTGGGGAGCGCCGAGCCACCAGTTTGAGAATCATCATTGAGGCTGGCTATGATCATTTCATCTCCCTGCACAAGGTTGTTGTCAGTGGACAGGCAGTGCATCGTTAGACTTGGGTTGGACAGGCAGTGAGTCGTTAGTTTTCTGTCAGCAGACAGTGCTAGTTAGACTTGAGTACCACAGTTTGAGTCAAGAGTAGACAGTGTTTCATTTGCTACCAGCAGGTTATACAATACAGAACATGAATACAATATTTGCTATAAGCAGACAGTGCATTATTCATTTCAAATGTACCATGTGTTTTCAACAGACAGTGCCAGTGCTTGCTAAATCTGAATACAATATTTGTTAATCAACAGGCAGTATAATCACTAAACTTGAATCAGTTTGCTGCTTGCAGGCATTTGATCCCTAAATTGAAATACAACATTTTCTGATTGTAAGAAGTATATTATGAAACTTGAAATAAACATTTAGTCATTAGTCACAGTTACAACATCTCAGCATCTTGTTACCTCATAATGCTCCATAAATAGCGCCTCACTGTCCCATGTGAAAAATGGAACAGACAGCCTTCCCAACAAAACCAACAGCATGCACATGCATATAAAAGCATGCACAAGGCCGCTGCCAGAATGCCAACACAATAGTCCGCCACTAGAATTACAACTCATTGTCGATGGAAGCAGCAGTTACTAGAAAAACCAGCAGTTGCACACACTTTACTGCATAAGGGAAACCACTTAGTTCGGCAACCAACCACCTGCCATTTTTCTGAATATTCAGTTCACAACAAAAAACCACTGCGGGCAGATAAAAAAGCATTCCACGTGAAATCCACAGCTCACAGTGTCACACCAATGACTAAGCTCATTAGCTGGGCGATAGAATCATGTACTTAAAATCGAAAATGAGAAAAATCCATAAGTAAACTGTGGGCAGAAGCAAAAACACACCAAGGCCTTAAAGGGTTGCCCGCCTCTCCACCATATTGAAGCAGAAGTTTACAACATTCACTATCTGCTGGTAGTGCATTGTTAAGCATGTATACATTATTTGCTTTCAGCAGACACTACATCATGAAACTTGGAATGCATTTGCCATCCACACACACTCTTTTCTCATAACGTGACCAAACATGATGTTTTGTCCTGATGTGGGTTGTGATCTGCCTTTGTGAGTTTGCTTATTTAACTCTGAACATTGGTCTATAAGTCATGTTTGGGATTCCCAGTATTCAGTGTAGGAACCACATCTTAGTGATCTCCTAATGAATCTTTGTATTAATTGTTGTTGATTTACATTAATACAGTAGTATGGAAAGTGTACAACATCCAACATTCCTTTTTTGAATGTAATGAAAATGGGGTCTATGAAATGCAATGTTATTGAATGAAATGGCTTTGCTGAAATTATTCTGCGGTCATGTCTGGGTTGAACTACGCAAGCAAGGAGCTGTGGTGGTGTTGAGGTTAATGCATTGCCTAAGACACATGGGTTCTGGGTTTGATTGCCAGTAAAGGCAAGTTGAATAATTATTTTCCAACCTGGATGTCTCTGGGGTTGACCCAGCCTCCTATTGGGTAGGAGAAATTTATCTCAGAAGGTACAAGTGATAAGCGGAATGCTGACTATATCAGAGCAAATGTTCTATTTGGCCAATGAAAATACAGGGGTCAGTAAGGTCAGAGATCCTTTTTCATGTCATGAGACATTTTGGGATTTTGGTGCTATCCCTTAATTTGTATAGACCAATGAGCACTGGATAGGTGATAGGGTCAGTATCATGTTATAGACCAATGAGCACTGGATAGGTGATAGGGTCAGTATCATGTTATAGACCAATGAGCACTGGATAGGTGAAAGGGTCAGTATCATGTTATAGACCAATGAGCACTGGATAGGTGATAGGGTCAGTATCATGCTGGCTGCTTTTACTTCCCAGGACATGCCCTTAGTTCTCATTTTAGGCTGGGTCAGTTGTTTATAAAGTATTCAGACACACAGCCAGTGGGCCGGCAGACAAGCATTCTCGCCATTGAACTACCACAGAAAATATACGCTTAACACAATATTCCCAATGATCTGCCTGGCCTGGAAGTCTTACCATCAGATCTTTCTGATTCTGTTTGGGCTGCTATATTGAGTGTCTTGGGATGTATAATGCAGTAGATTGCCCTTGCTTTCCACATCCATGTGTCTGTAGACTAAAGCCTAAGACTTTAGCAACCTTTTAAGATGGTATCCTGCTAACCCTGCAAAGTTGGTACTCTTGCTAACATTAAAGGACATCCAAGAGATGGTCCCCACAGCTGTGTTTGCCACATTGAGGTGTTTCTTTTCCTCTGCCATGCAGAAGTCTGGGTGTTATTTCCCTTAGATGAATTATATGACCATGATGGCATTTCTAAAACTCTGGTGCTTTTAGAGCAAAATCAGCCATGCATAATAAGCTGTGGTGAAAACCTTTTGTTTGTTTCTGGGTTAAAAAAAAAAATTGGATGTCCTGCGACACTTCTGCAAAAAAATGCATAAGCCTGAGTGAATCAGAATGTTATAATCTTCAGTTTGTTTTGTTGGTATGAAAGTGTTTTGTGCAACGATACGTAGTGAAAGGTGTGATGGAAAGAAAATAAATGAAAAGTGAAAAACACACAGTGGCTGTTTGAATATATTGTCATTGGTTGAATTAGTGTTGTCATTGGTTGAATTAGTGTTGTCATTGGTTGAATTAGTGTTGTTATTGCTTGAGGTACTGTTATTATTGGTTGAATTAGTGTTGTCATTGGTTGAAGTAGTGTTGTCATTGGTTGCAGTACTGTTGTCATTCGTTAAAGTACTGTTGTCATTGGTTGAATTAGTGTTGTTTTTGGGTGAAGTACCATTGTCATTGGTTGAATTAGTGTTGTCATTGATTGAAATAGTGTTGTCATTGGTTGAATTAGTGGTGTCATTGGTTAAAGTACTGTTGTCATTTATTGAAGTACTGTTGTCATTGGTTGAAGTACTGTTGTCATTCGTTAAAGTACTGTTGTATTTGTTGAATTAGTGTTGTTTTTGGGTGAAGCACCATTGTCATTGGTTGAATTAGTGTTGTCATTGGTTGAAGAATTATTGTTATTTGTTGAAGAGGTATTGTTATTTGTTGAAACATTGCTTTCATTTGTTCAAGCAATTGTCATTGGTTGAACTATTGTTCTGATTGGTTGAAACATTGTTGTGAATGGTGGCTGATACATTTTTGTTATTTGTTGAAGCATTGATTCATTGGTTTAAACACATGTGTCATTGGTTGAAGCATCATTGTCATTTGTTCAAGCAAGTTGTCATTGGTTCATGTATTGTTGTGATTGGTTCATGCAGTTGAAGCTGATTTGTCCCAACAAATATTATCTTTCTTGCCAGTAAATATATCTTTCTCCCCACCAACAATTTAATTTTCCTATAAAACATGTCTTTCTCCTGAACATATATTTATGTCTTTCCAACAGATTATTTCTATCTCCCCAACATGTCTTTCTCCCTAACATATCTTTCTCCTCAAAATATATATCTCCCCAGTATGTCTTTCTCCCCAACATGTCTTTCACTTCACAATGTCTTTCTCCCCAACAAATGTCTTTCTCTCCAATAAATATATCCTTCTACATATCAAGTGTCTTTCTCCCAACAAATGTCTTTCTCATCAACAAACATCTCTTTCTCTCCAAAATGTCTGTCTCCCCAAAAAATATCTTTCTCTCCAATAAATAAATCGTTCTCCCTATCAAATGTCTTTCTCCACAACAAACATGTATTTCTCCACAACAAACATGTATTTCTCCACAACAAACATGTATTTCTCCACAACAAACATGTATTTCTCCACAACAAACATTTCTTTTTCTCCAAAATGTCTTTATCCCCAACAAATGTCTTTCTCCCCAACAAACATCTCTTTCTCTCCAAAATGTTTGTCTCCCCAACAAATAAATCATTCTCCCTATCAAATGTCTTTCTTCGCAACAAACATGTCTTTCTCCACAACAAGCATGTATTTCTCCACAACAAACATTTCTTTTTCTCCAAAATGTCTTTATCCCCAACAAATGTCTTTCTCCCCAACAAACATCTCTTTCTCTCCAAAATGTTTGTCTCCCCAACAAATAAATCATTCTCCCTATCAAATGTCTTTCTTTGCAACAAACATGTCTTTCTCCCCAACAAATGTCTTTCTCCCAACAAACATATCTTTCACTTCAAAATGTTTTTCTCCCCAACAAATATCTTTCTTCCCAATAATTGTTTTTCTCCTCAACAAATGTCACTTTCTCCAACAAATGTCTCTTTCTCCAACAAATGTCTTTCTCCCCAACAGATGTCTTTCTCAGCAACAAATGTCTTTCTCCCCAACAAATGTCTTTCTCCTCAACAAATGTCTTTCCCCACAACAAATGTCTTTCACTCCAACAAATATATCCTGTTTGCTATCAGATGTCTTTCTCCCCAACAGTGTCTTTCATATGTCTTTTCTGCCAACAAATATGGGTTGTAACTACATTTCCCCACCCAAGAGAGTGTAGTTGCCAACTATCTTTGATTGTCTCCGACAGCTCTATGACTTTTCCATTCCATATGTAGAGTATAGTACTAACACATGCAGTCAAGTGAAACACGGTAACTCCAACATGGCACGAATGGAATGCAATCTGTGGTGTGATGAGCCTCGCTGGCAGGCAGGCAGGGGGGAGAGTTAAGGCTATAGTGACACGCAAGAAGGGCACCCCATCTGGTCACCAGCTAACCACAAGGGGGAAAGGGTGACAGTCTAATAAGATCACCCCATTTGTTCTACGGAACTTGTGCAAGACTTGCGACTTGATTTCACGCGGTGCATCATGGATGTACCGCTCTTCGAGGAACCCAAACTAAAACGGCAAAGGATCTAGGTGCAGCTGGGATTCAAGAGTTGGAATGCATAAAACCCATTGGCATATGATGTTTGCTTAGGTTCTCATCAGTGCACGCCCGAATCATGGGTTTCACGACTGAGTAAGACTGGAGTCTGTACTCTAGCAAGCAGAAGTGCTGGAGACTTAAGACGGTCAACTAGAAGGTGCTCGTAACAAACAGATTTGTCAAAGACTATTGCAATAGCAGATGTGGTCGGGGCCTTATGGGATCAAGAGTATAGTGCAGAAGAACAAAATATATTATCAAGGACTTGGGGAGAGTAGTACTGCAGAGAGTAACCAGAGGATCTGGCCGACACTCAGGACTCCGAGAAAGGCCAGTCGGACACATAATGCTGCTACTGGCTGTTACAGATGAGGACGGAGCCCGTATGGTAATATCCCGACTGCTGTGATGTTGGTTCGTGACTCAAGCTCACCCCAACTTGTAAAGGAAATAATGTCTAGTGTATGCAAGTGTTATGGTGGTCACTCTGTGATGAAGCCTCAAGTAGTATAGGGCATTGTGTCTCAAAAGGGTGCACCCATTGTTACTGGCGCTTCTTCTCCGATGCCTTGAGGAGCCAGTGGGCATGGGATTAGAGCGCCTGGTCAACCATTACATCAGTCAACTGAAAACATCTGAAGATAATGACCCGGGATGCTGAAGTCAACAGTCCAAACACATGATACATGGAACATACTTTGTACAAATACGTATGTTGCACGTTCAGGAATATATTGACGCGTGTTTGGTTCTGGTATAGGCAATGGCATCCCTGAAAATGCTCCATAGCTCGCCTGCTGCGCCATCATCCCCCTTCTGTCTCCTGTGGGTCTAAGAAAATGTTGCATGCCCTTTGCCGGACGTTGCGACCAACCCCAACCCCATGTTTATTTTCTGGGCAATTTTACATTCAGTAGTTTGCCATTGCTTTCTGAACTGGAAGTCGACGTTGAAGTCCAACCGACTGGTGTATTAACTGAACCCCCTACCCCGTTGTTAGCGCAAGCGTATTAAACCCCCGAGATGAAACATCCCAGCTTCAAGGCCAACTGTGTCCATTTCCATGCTGGTCGACCTCTTGTCAGTTCCCCTGCCTCATAACCCTTATATCCAAGGTGATTGCAATGTCTGGTGTTCAGCTTCGTGCTGGTCGACCTCTTCTACAAGGAACCTGACACCCTCTACACCCCCCACCCACCCCCCCCCCCCCCCCCCCACGGGCCAAAAAAAAAAAAATCACTGTTGCTTCCACAGCCATAGCGACGTGTAATATGGCCAAAGTATTCAGTTTCAAGAGATACGAACTCTCGTCGGAAACAAGTTAGCCGCGTGTCCGTTACGGGGCATAGCAATCTACCCTAAAATGTATTGATTATTGGCTATTTGTGATATACTAGTGAATTTTACGTTCGTAGGTTGCAATGCACTTTTTGACAAGCCGACATCTCATACCATCGAAATCAACGCAAAGCGATGATCTTCTAAATTTCCCGCAGCTAATTTCGAACCTTCGACTCAGTATGTCGGGGATTATGAACTGCGCCTTACTATTCCCTAAGACTAAGTCACAGATGTCGACAAATATAAATACAAGAGCAAGTTATTTCTGTGTCACGAAAGCACTCAACAACGTCGCATCACCGGCCTTGTACTCCCTGCTGGTCTATCAGCCAGGAGAGGGAAAAGAGGTAGCCCTGCAACATGGCATCCGCGCAGATGCTCCCATAGGCACCAACCTCACTCCAATAGATGCCAACCCTTGTCAAAGCTCAGACGACTTTTACCGCCAATGGTTTGGACAATCTTGACAGTCTTCTAGAGAATCATCCAACCAGTCTACATCCCGTGCCACTGAGGCCCAGGTCGTATCTAAGTGTATCATTTAGGAACTGGAATGGAGAGGTACCGATGTCTACAGGGTCAAGGATTCATACTGACCATGGCCTCTCTTCACCTCCACGCGGGGGATCCTGGGAAACTGACACTAGACTGGCTAAAGACAACAGATGGATGAAGCCTACCCGGCGCTCACACTCTGAACTTGGTGAGAAACGAATTCGTATGTATTGACTGGTCTTCACGGAAAGCATTCAAAAACAATAATAATAACAACACGACCAACAAGCAGCAGATAACAAACTAATCCGTTGTTGCTAAATGTGTTGCCAGAGTTTTGGATGTACCGGGTGTTTGTAAAGTCTCACTACACTTTGTATGTAGAATAAATTTGAAAAAATGAAGTACATGGCGTCATCATAAATGTGCTGAAAAATTCATTAAATTAGTTACAATAGGCACTGCTATGGTCCAACGCGGATTTGGGGAAGCTGGAAAGTATCAATGAAGTATTCGTTATAACAGGTGTTGGAAATGTCTACCACGGGCTTCGAGACATAACTGTACAAGACTCTTCATATTGTCAAATACCTTCTGCAGCGTGGCTGTTGTTATTTCTCCCGTTGATAACCCCATTATGTTTGGAGTGCAAATAATTACTCCAGCAGACGATGCTATTCGCTGCATATTGCTTTGCGATGAGTTCTGGAGCTAATTTTTAGATGAAGTCACGTACTTCATTTGTCAAATTTGTTCTACATAAAAGTGTAGTGAGACTTTACAAACACCCTGTATCTGACTATGTTGGAATTTACTTGGCATGAACATCAGTCGGTTTCAGTCTTATTGTTTTCTTTCTGTTTGAAAGCCACCGTATGGATGTTATATTTACTTTGACATCAATAAAATATAAAGACAAGAGGGATAGTGTTTGCCTGGGACTCGGTACTGCGAGCTTGAATTGTTTACCTACAAAACGTGAACCTACTCAATGCATGTCATTACCTTTCAAATTTACGCTGCTTCCTCGTTATCATAAAGTGTCATCTCCTCATTGGAGGTCAGCTCTAACGAATCTCCCACAATCGCTGTCCTGTCTTGTTATGGCACATTGCGAAGGCTGCTCCTCTGTTTTGTTACATCCTATAATAACACTACCCAAGAGATTCAGGCGAATGTGCCGTTATTAGAAATCAACGTTTCTTGCACAAAACCCCACCTTTTGCTGACATCGAACCGGATAACCTCTGCCTCACAAACATCCACATTGGGATGTTTCTATATTTAGTAAAAGTGCCGCTAGAAACAAATCAATATTCCCCGTCTATCGCCTTAAAAGACATTCCATCGTTTCTCTGATTGTATCTTCTCTGGTGACAAGGCTGGCTGAGATCAGTGATAGAGAGCTCTTGATCAAACACAGCACGTCTGTTTTATCTGTGGGCATTTGCATAACTTCATGGACAGCATTCAGTGGGAAACTTTCGCTTGAGATATGATTGTGTCTGGAAATAAATTATGATAATTTCAAAATAATGCACATGCTTTTAGATTACAAGAGCCACGAAGATAAAATATAAGCCAAGATACGAGAACCAGCCCGAGTCAAATAGTTTACTGATAAATATATGTTGCGTGATATTTATAGATCTCACCGCCGATGGGTCACTAGTGTGGATAATATGGTTTAGATATTTAACACAGTTAACATATATTCGGAGGCGCGAAATCAAATAATCATTTTAAAATATCGTTGCAGAAGTTCTTCGTGTTCTACAAAGTTCAAGATATGTTAAGTATGTTCGTAATGTTGTTGTACATCGTTTTCCTGCTTCATTAGTACTGGAACAGTAATCTCAAACGAGCTCAAACAAACAACAACGACAACCATAAAATGGATTACGTACCTGCAGCAATGGTCACTTCTTGAAACTGTGATAGTCACCCGACTAGTGGATACAGAAGATACCGCACATACATACGATATACTATACTGTTTCGCAAAGTGCATTATGTACGGATATTAATGGAATTATTGATGGCTACCAAAATCTGAATCACCGCTATATAATGTTTACGATATTTGAGCAGAAATACCGAGACAACAATTCTTGGATATATCACAAGTTAAATGAACAGCAGCAGTGAGACAACAACAATTCCTGGATATATCACACGTTAAATGAACATCAACAGTGAGACAACAACAATTCCTGGATATATCACACGTTAAATGACCAGTAACACTGAGACAACAACAATTCCTGGATATATCACACGTTAAATGAACATTAACAGTGAGACAACAACAATTCCTGGATATATCACACGTTAAATGACCAGTAACACTGAGACAACAATTCCTGGATATATCACACGTTAAATGAACATCAAAAGTGGACAACAACAATTCCTGGATATACACACGTTAAATGACCAGTAACACTGAGACAACAATTCCTGGATATATCACACGTTAAATGACCAGTAACACTGAGACAACAATTCGTGGATATAGCACAAGTTAAATAAACAGCAACGCCGAGACAACAATTCGTGGATATAGCACAAGTTAAATAAACAGCAACGCCGAGACAACAATTCGTGGATATAGCACAAGTTAAATAAACAGCAACGCCGAGACAAAAAATCGTGGATATAGCACAAGTTAAATAAACAGCAACGCCGAGACAACAATTCGTGGATATAGCACAAGTTAAATGAACAGCAACGCCGAGACAACAATTCGTAGATATAGCACAAGTTAAATAAACAGCAACGCCGAGACAACAATTCGTGGATATAGCACAAGTTAAATAAACAGCAACGCCGAGACAACAATTCGTGGATAGGCCTATAGCACAAGTTAACTGAACAGCAACGCCGAGACAACAATTCGTGGATATAGCACAAGGTAAATGAACAGCAACGCCGAGACAACAATTCGTGGATATATCACACGTTAAATAAACAGCAACAGTGAGGCAACAACAATTCCTGGATATATCACAAGTTAAACGAACAACAACAGTCATACAACAATAGTTCGTGAATATATCGCAAGTTAAACGAACAGAAGCATGCAGACAGCATTCGTGGATATATCACACATTAAATCAACAGCAACACTGAAACAACACTTCATGTATATATCACAAATTAAATTAACAGCAACAGTCATGACAGCAACAGTTCATGCGTGTGCCGTGATGTTGAACCGTCTACTAAACTAAACTAAGCAACAGTTCATGGATATTTCACAGATTAAATGAACAGTAACATCGAGACAACAATTCGCGGACAAGCAATCATGGCAGACGAAAGCAGTGTCGATACGTTCAGTGTCATCAAAGATGACATCAGATATCAAATTATGAAGGAGAATAGCAAGCGTACATCATTCGCATCTAATAACCAGCAGATCGTTTTCAAGGGCCGACAAGTTCTTCAAGGCTTAGAGAAAAGGGAGAAGCTTATATCCTCCGATTTTCGCCGGCAGCAAACGACGTTGTTGGACAAGCTTGAGAAGCTGCAGAAGAAAAAAGAAACATTGGGACTAGTGCCATCATCTTGGAATCTGACAGAACGACGCCACAGTGAACCGATTGTCCGAGATCTGCAAACACATTCACCATTACTAAATTTTCGATTTAAGAAATCTGCGGCTTCCGGGCATAATTCTGATGACTCCGATAATAATGAAGACAATGCTGGTCATGGCTCCGCGAAAACACAGCAAAGACCTCAAGTCAACTTCACCAGCAGCCACAGAATCGCGAGATCCGGATACATCCCAGAATCAGCGACGCCAGGCGGCAGTCACAAGAAATTCAGAAAGAGATACTGTCATCTTCCTTGCCAAAGTTAGAAGCCATCATGGCGAGCAGTGGACGCAGAGCAACCATTTCAGACATGGCTTCTCTCTCCGATTACTTTCCGTCGTCAAAGGAACTTCACAGATTGTCTCGTCTTTGGGAAAAAGCTTCCAGTGTTGATGAGGAAAGTGGGTAAACTGGCTGCCATCTGGGGCAATTTATTTCTCTCGAGTAATGGACAGCACATCATTTTGTTTTCAGTCATGTTCAATTTAATAAGTAATACAGTTTATTCCTTGAGTAAATCAGTAACATGCATAGAATGCCTGATAACAAGCTTTATGCTACAGTTTTGTTTTCCCACCGAATCCACTCGATGGATTATGTTATCTGTGGATGATGACTAGATGAATATTGGATGAAGTACTTTTCACTTTACCAAACACTGAACCAGCTTAGTAGCTTAAAAGTCGCTTAAAAGTCGACAGGATCGACTTCATTGCACCGGGTTGTTATCCCTTACGGCTCTGTCTCTTTCCACAGCACGGAAAGCATCTCACAAAGCACGAGCTCCGTAGCTCCAGTGACGACCCCCAGGAGTCTCCAAAAATGCACACGTGAACCCAAGGATGCGGCCCGGAATCAAATCCACAACCTTCGGAGCCCGAGTCAGACGGCTTGATCATTTCACAACGGAGATTTCCGAGTTTATTAGCTTAGCTACATAAAGTCATGCCATGTTGCGCCGATACTAAGCACATATCCGGTGACAGTTTACGGTGGAGGTGAACGTATGTGTTTTCGGTCGCATTATTTTTAAGGGTACACATCCACATTTTATTACATATTTGTCTTGCTATATATTGTGTCACGGAATCCCTCGTGTTAGATCCTCGATACTTTCACACTTATGGAACTTAGGCTGCTGAGAACTCAATTTCGAACTCTTCTCGGATCTGTCTTTTGTATTTATTTAACGTTTGTCACACTATTTTAAGTTTTCGAACGTTGCTAATGTAGTACTTACTTAACATGCACGCCAACAGACTGCAGCCAGAACTTACTCCGGAGTTTCTGCTTCGTAAATCTCTTGACGAGACTATCCAACATCACTTCCTTCAGATATCAGGATGTATAGTAACGTAGTTCAGGTTGGCTGCATGTATTTTCCACGGCGTTTCAATCAACCCCAGCATTAATTGACTGCTTGTGATTTACTAACCAAAGGAATTCAGTAGCTTACCATTGCTTTCTAAACAACCGACGCCTCATATAATCGAAATCAACGCAAAGCAGTCTGCTTCCAAATCGCCAGCGGCTGAGTTCGAAGCCTCGTCTGGATATGACGGGGAAATGTGAAACGCATTTTCATTGTCCCACAAGCCACAGCGCCGGTGGTCTCTAC
Organism: Cepaea nemoralis; assembly: GCA_014155875.1. Lineage (NCBI taxonomy): Eukaryota > Metazoa > Mollusca > Gastropoda > Stylommatophora > Helicidae > Cepaea > Cepaea nemoralis. Next base: position 73,361 of record JACEFZ010019493.1, read on the forward strand.
ATAGCACTGTACCCAGGCTACCGCGGGAGCGGGAACATAGAAAACATAGCACTGGACCCAGGCGAGACAGGGAACATCGACAACATAGCACTGGACCCAGTCTGCCGCGGGCCAGGGAACATCGACAACATAGCACTGGACCCAGTCTGCGGCGGGCCAGGGAACATCGACAACACATTTTGTACGCATTGATGCGCCAGGGGATGCAGTCGGCTCTGTCACTTATTTGTCTCCAGTGATTGTTTTAGAGCACCATTATTTAATAGGGTACCTTGGTTTACTGTGCGTCTAACTCCGCCAATATTTACTCTATGACAAGAAGAGAATGTTGTGGGTGGTTGGTTGACAATGCCCAGAAGACTGAATGTTAACCCTTGCTTGCTTGTGTTCGTTGGCTTGAGCTCCAACGCGAAGTCCTGTATGTCGGATGAAGGCATCCTGTTGTCCAACATCAGTGTGATGTCATACCGGACTGATGTTTGCGTGAGTATCCGTTGTCCCATGTCTGGCTTATTGGTGTGCAGACTGGTGGTTCCTCGCCGTACAGGCAGACACTCTCCGACTTCGGAGGAATCGGCGATCCTACTGACTTTAGCCAGGACCCCGAAGGGACCTGTTGCCCAGGACGCTCGACGAGGACGCGTCAATAGGTCTTGGCCAGTATATAACCCGGCCCTGGTGCCTTGGAAACACCTCTGCGTCCCTGTTAACCCTTAAATCCCATGCATCCTCTCAGATCGTTTGAGCTCTGAAAGCGGCTTGCATCGTCGCATTAATATTGATGTAGAGTTGTTTTCCCACTCAAGCGTCGAATAACACTTGTTCCCGCAATCGTCATTTGGAGGTGACAGGTTCGTATCCCGGTCGGTAACTATAGCTTTCAATTGTTATGTTATTTAGTGCTTAGTCAAGTCTCTATTTCTTTCTTCTCACTTCTATGAGCGCCAAACAATACTATGTGTGTCTATATAATATACATCTGGGGAGAAGCATATTAGGGGGTAACCGGGTCTTGATGTAACACAGCACACACGGACAGGCTGGAATAATGTCTGAGTTGATATTTCCTTCACCAGCTTGAGGTATTTGATTGTCGGCAGACTCTGTCACTCCATATACCACATACATCAGCCGTGATCTGGTTGAAACTGGACAGTTACCACAGGGTTTCATTCAAACCCGTTCAGTAAACACGTTCATTATATGAGTGATATTGGAAAGCACGTATTCGCTATCTGTTCTCCCTTATAATAACAATTCTTCCTTCAAAAGGAAACATTGTGATTTTGAATCGATATACGTTAATGCTTAAACTCGTATATTCCATTGTTTAGGGAGACAATCAGATATATTCATTTTCTCTATGAATTTGTTATGAAATAGTGTCGATATGTTGTTCTTTTATCAACTTTGCTATTAAATATTAATCGGTATGATTTGTTCTTTCCATGAATTTATAATCACATATTGTCAGTTACGTTTGTGATATCTATAACTACGTTATCACACATTATCAGATATGTTTTGATTATTTTCATGACTGTGTTATTAAACATTGTTATTCGAAGACACTAACAATAAGTTGCACAATTTATTGCCTGGCATATTTTCACCGTAAGTAACAAACGTAAAAATAATGATAGACAATGAATTCTTCAAGCTGAAAAATACAACACACTTAATCCCACAGTAATTCTAGAGACAGGGAGTTAGGACAGCCAGCATTACTGCTAGACTAAGGAGACAATGAGTTAGGGTAGCCAGCATTACTGCTAGACTAAGGAGACAATGAGTTAGGGTAGCCAGCAGTGCTGCTAGACTAAGGAGACAATGAGTTAGGGTAGCCAGCAGTGCTGCTAGACTAAGGAGACAATGAGTTAGGGTAGCCAGCATTACTGCTAGACTAAGGAGACAATGAGTTAGGGTAGCCAGCATTACTGCTAGACTAAGGAGACAATGAGTTAGGGTAGCCAGCATTACTGCTAGACTAAGGAGACAATGAGTTAGGGTAGCCAGCATTACTGCTAGACTAAGGAGACAATGAGTTAGGGTAGCCAGCAGTGCTGCTAGACTAAGGAGACAATGAGTTAGGGTAGCCAGCAGTGCTGCTAGACTAAGGAGACAATGAGTTAGGGTAGCCAGCAGTGCTGCTAGACTAAGGAGACAATGAGTTAGGGTAGCCAGCATTACTGCTAGACTAAGGAGACAATGAGTTAGGGTAGCCAGCATTACTGCTAGACTAAGGAGACAATGAGTTAGGGTAGCCAGCATTACTGCTAGACTAAGGAGACAATGAGTTAGGGTAGCCAGCATTACTGCTAGACTAAGGAGACAATGAGTTAGGGTAGCCAGCATTACTGCTAGACTAAGGAGACAATGAGTTAGGGTAGCCAGCATTACTGCTAGACTAAGGAGACAATGAGTTAGGGTAGCCAGCAGTGCTGCTAGACTAAGGAGACAATGAGTTAGGGTAGCCAGCAGTGCTGCTAGACTCTTGATACAGGGAGTTAGGGTAGCCAGCAGTGCTGCTAGACTCTTGATACAGGGAGTTAGGGTAGCCAGCAGTGCTGCTAGACTCTTGATACAGGGAGTTAGGGTAGCCAGCAGTGCTGCTAGACTCTTGATACAAGGAGTTAGGGTAGCCAGCAGTGCTGCTAGACTCTTGATACAGGGAGTTAGGGTAGCCAGCAGTGCTGCTAGACTCTTGATACAGGGAGTTAGGGTAGCCAGCAGTGCTGCTAGACTCTTGATACAGGGAGTTAGGGTAGCCAGCAGTGCTGCTAGACTCTTGATACAGGGAGTTAGGACAGCCAGCATTACTGCTAGACTAAGGAGACAATGAGTTAGGGTAGCCAGCAGTGCTGCTAGACTCTTGATACAGGGAGTTAGGGTAGCCAGCAGTGCTGCTAGACTCTTGATACAGGGAGTTAGGGTAGCCAGCAGTGCTGCTAGACTCTTGATACAGGGAGTTAGGGTAGCCAGCAGTGCTGCTAGACTCTTGATACAGGGAGTTAGGACAGCCAGCATTACTGCTAGACTAAGGAGACAATGAGTTAGGGTAGCCAGCAGTGCTGCTAGACTCTTGATACAGGGAGTTAGGGTAGCCAGCAGTGCTGCTAGACTCTTGATACAGGGAGTTAGAGTAGCCAGCAGTGCTGCTAGACTCTTGATACAGGGAGTTAGGGTAGCCAGCAGTGCTGCTAGACTCTTGATACAGGGAGTTAGGGTAGCCAGCAGTGCTGCTAGACTCTTGATACAAGGAGTTAGGGTAGCCAGCAGTGCTGCTAGACTCTTGATACAGGGAGTTAGGGTAGCCAGCAGTGCTGCTAGACTCTTGATACAGGGAGTTAGGGTAGCCAGCAGTGCTGCTAGACTCTTGATACAGGGAGTTAGGGTAGCCAGCAGTGCTGCTAGACTCTTGATACAGGGAGTTAGGGTAGCCAGCAGTGCTGCTAGACTCTTGATACAGGGAGTTAGGGTAGCCAGCAGTGCTGCTAGACTCTTGATACAAGGAGTTAGGGTAGCCAGCAGTGCTGCTAGACTCTTGATACAGGGAGTTAGGGTAGCCAGCAGTGCTGCTAGACTCTTGATACAGGGAGTTAGGGTAGCCAGCAGTGCTGCTAGACTCTTGATACAGGGAGTTAGGGTAGCCAGCAGTGCTGCTAGACTCTTGATACAGGGAGTTAGGGTAGCCAGCAGTGCTGCTAGACTCTTGATACAGGGAGTTAGGGTAGCCAGCAGTGCTGCTAGACTAAGGAGACAATGAGTTAGGGTAGCCAGCAGTGCTGCTAGACTCTTGATACAGGGAGTTAGTGTAGCCAGCAGTGCTGCTAGACTCTTGATACAGGGAGTTAGGACAGCCAGCAGTGCTGCTAGACTCTGGAGACAGGGAGTTAGGGTAGCCAGCAGTGCTGCTAGACTCTTGATACAGGGAGTTAGGGTAGCCAGCAGTGCTGCTAGACTCTTGAGACAGGGAGTTAGGGTAGCCAACAGTGCTGCTAGACTCTTGATACAGGGAGTTAGGGTAGCCAGCAGTGCTGCTAGACTCTGGCGACAGGGAGTTAGGGTAGCCCGCAGTGCTGCTAGACTCTTGATACAGGGAGTTAGGGTAGCCAGCAGTGCTGCTAGACTCTGGCGACAGGGAGTTAGGGTAGCCAACAGTGCTGCTAGACTCTTGATACAGGGAGTTAGGGTAGCCAGCAGTGCTGCTAGACTCTTGATACAGGGAGTTAGGGTAGCCAGCAGTGCTCCTAGACTCTTGATACAGGGAGTTAGGGTAGCCAGCAGTGCTGCTAGACTCTTGATACAGGGAGTTAGGGTAGCCAGCAGTGCTGCTAGACTCTTGATACAGGGAGTTAGGGTAGCCAGCAGTGCTGCTAGACTCTTGATACAAGGAGTTAGGGTAGCCAGCAGTGCTGCTAGACTCTGGCGACAGGGAGTTAGGGTAGCCAGCAGTGCTGCTAGACTCTTGATACAGGGAGTTAGGGTAGCCAGCAGTGCTGCTAGACTCTTGATACAGGGAGTTAGGGTAGCCAGCAGTGCTGCTAGACTCTTGATACAGGGAGTTAGGGTAGCCAGCAGTGCTGCTAGACTCTGGCGACAGGGAGTTAGGGTAGCCCGCAGTGCTGCTAGACTCTGGCGACAGGGAGTTAGGGTAGCCCGCAGTGCTGCTAGACTCTGGCGACAGGGAGTTAGGGTAGCCAGCAGTGCTGCTAGACTCTGGCGACAGGGAGTTAGGGTAGCCAGCAGTGCTGCTAGACTCTGGCGACAGGGAGTTAGGGTAGCCCGCAGTGCTGCTAGACTCTGGCGACAGGGAGTTAGGGTAGCCAGCAGTGCTGCTAGACTCTTGATACAGGGAGTTAGGGTAGCCAGCAGTGCTGCTAGACTCTTGATACAGGGAGTTAGGGTAGCCAGCAGTGCTGCTAGACTCTGGCGACAGGGAGTTAGGGTAGCCAGCAGTGCTGCTAGACTTTTGATACAGGGAGTTAGGGTAGCCAGCAGTGCTGCTAGACTCTTGATACAGGGAGTTAGGGTAGCCAGCAGTGCTGCTAGACTCTTGATACAGGGAGTTAGGGTAGCCAGCAGTGCTGCTAGACTCTTGATACAGGGAGTTAGGGTAGCCAGCAGTGCTGCTAGACTCTTGATACAGGGAGTTAGGGTAGCCAGCAGTGCTGCTAGACTCTGGAGACAGGGAGTTAGGGTAGCCAGCAGTGCTGCTAGACTCTTGATACAGGGAGTTAGGGTAGCCAGCAGTGCTGCTAGACTCTTGATACAGGGAGTTAGGGTAGCCAGCAGTGCTGCTAGACTCTTGATACAGGGAGTTAGGGTAGCCAGCAGTGCTGCTAGACTCTTGATACAGGGAGTTAGGGTAGCCAGCAGTGCTGCTAGACTCTGGCGACAGGGAGTTAGGGTAGCCAGCAGTGCTGCTAGACTCTTGATACAGGGAGTTAGGGTAGCCAGCAGTGCTGCTAGACTCTTGATACAGGGAGTTAGGGTAGCCAGCAGTGCTGCTAGACTCTTGATACAGGGAGTTAGGGTAGCCAGCAGTGCTGCTAGACTCCGGAGACAGGGAGTTAGGGTAGCCAGCAGTGCTGCTAGACTCTTGATACAGGGAGTTAGGGTAGCCAGCAGTGCTGCTAGACTCCGGAGACAGGGAGTTAGGGTAGCCAGCAGTGCTGCTAGACTCTGGAGACAGGGAGTTAGGGGTAGCCAGCAGTGCTGCTAGACTCTTGATACAGGGGAGTTAGGGTAGCCAGCAGTGCTGCTAGACTCTTGATACAGGGAAGTTAGGGTAGCCAGCAGTGCTGCTAGACTCTTGATACAGGGAGTTAGGGGTAGCCAGCAGTGCTGCTAGACTCTTGATACAGGGAAGTTAGGGGTAGCCAGCAGTGCTGCTAGACTCTTGATACAGGGAGTTAGGGTAGCCAGCAGTGCTGCTAGACTCTTGATACAGGGAGTTAGGGTAGCCAGCAGTGCTGCTAGACTCTTGATACAGGGAGTTAGGGTAGCCAGCAGTGCTGCTAGACTCTTGATACAGGGAGTTAGGGTAGCCAGCAGTGCTGCTAGACTCTTGATACAGGGAGTTAGGGTAGCCAGCAGTGCTGCTAGACTCTTGATACAGGGAGTTAGGGTAGCCAGCAGTGCTGCTAGACTAAGGAGACAGGGAGTTAGGGTAGCCAGCAGTGCTGCTAGACTCTTGATACAGGGAGTTAGGGTAGCCAGCAGTGCTGCTAGACTCTTGATACAGGGAGTTAGGGTAGCCAGCAGTGCTGCTAGACTCTTGATACAGGGAGTTAGGGTAGCCAGCAGTGCTGCTAGACTCCGGAGACAGGGAGTTAGGGTAGCCAGCAGTGCTGCTAGACTCTTGATACAGGGAGTTAGGGTAGCCAGCAGTGCTGCTAGACTCTTGAGACAGGGAGTTAGGGTAGCCAGCAGTGCTGCTAGACTCTTGATACAGGGAGTTAGGGTAGCCAGCAGTGCTGCTAGACTCTTGATACAGGGAGTTAGGGTAGCCAACAGTGCTGCTAGACTCTTGATACAGGGAATTAGGGTAGCCAACAGTGCTGCTAGACTCTTGATACAGGGAATTAGGGTAGCCAACAGTGCTGCTAGACTCTTGATACAGGGAGTTAGGGTAGCCAGCAGTGCTGCTAGACTCTTGATACAGGGAGTTAGGGTAGCCAGCAGTGCTGCTAGACTAAGGAGACAGGGAGTTAGGGTAGCCAGCAGTGCTGCTAGACTCTTGATACAGGGAATTAGGGTAGCCAGCAGTGCTGCTAGACTCTTGATACAGGGAGTTAGGGTAGCCAGCAGTGCTGCTAGACTCCGGAGACAGGGAATTAGGGTAGCCAGCAGTGCTGCTAGACTCCGGAGACAGGGAATTAGGGTAGCCAGCAGTGCTGCTAGACTCTTGATACAGGGCGTTAGGGTAGCCAGCAGTGCTGCTAGACTCTTGATACAGGGAATTAGGGTAGCCAGCAGTGCTGCTAGACTCTTGATACAGGGAGTTAGGGTAGCCAGCAGTGCTGCTAGACTCCGGAGACAGGGAATTAGGGTAGCCAGCAGTGCTGCTAGACTCTTGATACAGGGAGTTAGGGTAGCCAGCAGTGCTGCTAGACTCTTGATACAGGGAGTTAGGGTAGCCAGCAGTGCTGCTAGACTCTTGATACAGGGAGTTAGGGTAGCCAGCAGTGCTGCTAGACTCTTGATACAGGGAGTTAGGGTAGCCAGCAGTGCTGCTAGACTCTTGATACAGGGAGTTAGGGTAGCCAGCAGTGCTGCTAGAATCCGGAGACAGGGAGTTAGGGTAGCCAGCAGTGCTGCTGGACTCTGAAGACAGGGAGTTAGGGTAGCCAGCAGTGCTGCTGGACTCTGAAGACAGGGAGTTAGGGTAGCCAGCAGTGCTGCTGGACTCTGAAGACAGCACATGTTACCTGCACGTTCATACAACTGGTGGTGCCTTCTGTGGGCACAGTGTGAAGAAAGCGTTAATTAGCGCAGATAGCCGCTGGTCTCTCCGAATCAGCAAGGTTACTGATCTGGTGTGCTAAATGATTGTGCAATACCTTGTGCTCTGTCACAGGAGGAGCTACTTGCAATAGAAAAAGCAACTCAGCATGGTCTGTCTCCAAAAACAGATGGCGAGAAGGGTGGTTTCATTATCCGTCCCATTAAATTAAATATTGGTAAGTACATCGAAACAAAGTACCCCGTCCCCACTAAGGTTTCTTCTTTACGTTTCCAGTAGTCCAGATTCTGAGGTAGCTAATATGGGTATCTTACAGTGATTTATGGGGGCGGGGGGTTTCAGGAAGAATATAAGGCGTTATCATACACTAGTTATCACCCAGCGGTGGGTGCGGGATATTAGTTACTGATGGTACCTCTGATTTTGGGGGTCGGTAATGCCCCTTTCAGAGCTGCTCACCCACCATTGGTCACAATCTGGCAAACTCTCACATGTGGCTCCTCGTTGCTGTCAGCATCTGCAGCCACCATCTCCTGTGCAACGGCTAGTTAGGGCCTACAGACCCTGCATGCAAGACTAACTCAACTGAAAGTGAGGAGGAAATCATTTGGTTCAACGGACATGACAGCATAAGCCACGCGCTCTGGAGCTTAACAAGCACGGTGAGGCAGAATGAACACCGCAGTCATCCAATGCACCTGACTATCTCCAGTCATCTCGACTTGTACTGCCATTGGATTCGGAAGTTTGACGACTTTTACGCACCTCTTCCTCACTTTAACTAATTCATGGCGCAAGTCACTTCGTCCATTTCTTGCCGGCTCAGAAACCGATTTACAGTATAACTTAGACGGATTCTCCGAGCCTGTTACAAATTTGGACACGGGAAAATTGCAGTCATGTACCAACCAGAACCAGGCAAATTGTATACTGAACCAACCAACTTGGTAAATGGCTTGAAACTAAGCGTTGTGGATAAATTCAAGTAGTTTGGTTGGACGCTGTCTGGAGTTTCTACATAGACGATGAACTGAACACCGGGATCTCTAAAGCCATCTGTATGTTCGGCAAACTGGACAATAACGTTTGACATCGGAGTGGCATCAGTCTGCGAGTCAAACTAAAGGTATACACAGCTACAGTCCTTCCAGTGCTGCTGTATGCTTACGAAACATGGGCTGTATACAGACTTCACATAAAGAAGCTTAATGAACATCAGGTGGCAGGACATGATCCCAGATATTGCTGTTCTTGACAGAGCTGGTACCGCCAGCATCGATACAATCCTGATGCAGACACAGATTCACTGGACAGGTCATCTAGTCCGGATGCCAGACCGCCAGCTTCCATAAATAATATGATATGGTCAGATACAGAAGGACAGACGTCTTTGAGGAGTACAGAAAAAACGATACAAGAAATGTATCACGTTTAAGACATCACTTAAGGTCTTCGACATAGGTCATCGGACAAGACCGGTTCACCTGGCGTCCAGAAATACGGCAGCTAAAGAGCGGAGACAAGCTAACAGGACCGATCAACAGGACCTTCATCTGCAGAAAGTATTCATATTCTCATTGTCATAGATACTTCCGGACCTGCATTGGACTTACAAGTCATCTCCGGACTTACATGTCATTTCCGGATTTACAAGTAATCTCAGGAACTTACAAGTCATCTCCGGGCTTACAGGTCATTTCATGACTTAGAAATCATCTCCGGATTTACAGGTCATTTTCGGACTTACAGGTCATTTCCAGACTTAGAAGTCCATCTCCGGACTTAGAAGTCATCTCCGGACTTACAGGTCATTTCCGGACTTACAAGTCATCTCCGGACTTACAAGTCATCTCCGGATTTACAGGTAATCTCCGGACTAACATGACATTTCCGGACTTAGAAATAATCTCCGGACTTACAGGTCATTTCCGGACTTAGAAGTCATCTCCGGACTTACAGGTCATTTCCGGACTTACAGGTCATTTTCGGACTTACAGGTCATTTCCGGACTTAGAAGTCATCTCCGGACTTACAGGTCATTTCCGGTCTTAGAAGTCATCTAAGGATTTACAGGTCATTTCCGGACTTACAGGTCATTTCTGCACTTAGAAGTCATCTCCGGACTTACAGGTCATTTCCGCACTTAGAAGTCATCTAAGGATTTACAGGTCATTTCCGCACTTAGAAGTCATCTAAGGACTTACAGGTCATCTCGGTACCCAACAACTACCAACATGACCTCATGACGGATGAAAGATTGAGTGGTCTACATCACCTGTGATAGACGAAACGATATCACCCGGATGTCAGGTGAATATTGTGAGTACCTGGACTGCCAGAGAAATCATTAAGACTGCCCGTATGAGGTCAGTGAAAGTGTAACCTACATACACGTCCACAGTTCCTCAATCACTTCAAGGGAATGGACGCTCTGGAGACTTACGAACAATAAGTAGACAAGCTGAGAAACATCTGACAGGACTGGAAAGATGGTTTCTACAGGAAATGCAAAGACTAACCTGGTGGATAGAAAATCAAATGAGAGAGTTCTTAAAAAAAAACAAAAAACACACACACACACACAAATGAAATCCGTAAAGTGATTAGAGAAATTAGACGTTGACAGTGAATATATTTTTTGGAATCATATTATGGGATGGAATAACTGGAAAACTTTGTGACAACTGTAGAAATTGATGGGGGAAAAAATATGGGTAAGGCATAGAGATAAATACCCGGATACGTTGCCACCTGGCATAAATGGGACAAGCACAGACCAGATCCAAGATTGGTGACCGTGTGAGATAGCGATCCATCGCCGTCCACTCATCAGCATGGTATATGATTGTGATAGATCTGGCTGTGCTGTCGATTGTGCCTCGTTCAGTGGCGCAGAGTAATGATGTGATCTGGTGTGTCCATAATATAGGAATAGTATTTGTGTGTGCTGGAAATGGTGGCTTTCTGAATGAACTGATGTGTATCAAAACAATGTTTTCCCGTAGTGAATTTGAATAACGAATAAACAAACAATAGATTGCACGATATATTGCCTGGCATATTTTACTGCATCTCGTCAGGTACATACTGCTGAAAACACACAACATAAAGCCATTATGATCATCAAGTGCCTTGCCAGCTGACGTAAGCGTTCATGGCTCACCACAGATCTCGGTCTTTGGTGCTCTGGATCAACTCTGCTGATGATATTCCTCCACGCCACCGGCTCAGTCCATCCAGCATCATTTCTCTTGGTCTGCCTCTCTTCCCCTCGATCTTTCCAGTTGTTATGATGTTCTCTAATGTCTCTATTCTCATCACATGACCAAAGAAAGCTGTTTGTCTCTGTCTTATTGTTGTATATATTGTTCTAATTTCATTAGCCTCTTTCAGGCAATCGTTGTTAGTTACTCTGGCAGTCCAAGGAATTCGCAACATTCGTCTCAAAAACAGTATTTCCATTGCTTCTAAGTTCTTCCTAATTTGTTCATTTACATTCCAAGATTCACTGCTGTACAGCAAAACTGGTTCTTTATAGCATTTCAGCGCTCTCTTTCTTACATTCATTCATAGTGACTTATTGCATAAGATACTCTTCATTTTCAGAACTACAGCTTTTGCCTGCTCTATTCTGCCCTTAATCTCTGTTGTACATCTTCCATCTGATGTTATAAACGCCCCTAGTTGTTTAAAATTATCCACTTAGTTAAGAATTTTCCCTTCTATTTCTATGTCACATTTTGATGTCACCATTTTTTTGATGTCACCATTTTTTTAATATCAACTTTGTTACAGTTTTCCTGATATTCAAGGAGAGTCCTTTCTTTGCACTCTCTGTTAATACAGTGTCCAACAATTGTTGTAGGTCTGTTGCATTATCCGCCACCAATACTGTGCCATCTGCATAGCGTATATTGTTTATATTATATCCTCTGATTAGTATTCCTGGCTTCTCTTTATCTCTCTCATTATTACTTCGCTATAGAGGGGAAAGAGATCCGATGACAAGACATGTTCGAACATCTGATGTTTGCCTGATGATGATAAGACTTTCATAAAGATAAGCCACAGCTGCAATCAGTAGTTTCCATTTAGAAATCAGTTGATAGGTTTTGACCAGCACAGAAATCAGTTGATATGTGTTGACTGGCACTCACAGAAAGCACAGAAATCAGTTGATAAGTTTTGACCAGCACAGAAATCAGTTGATATGTGTTGACTGGCACTCATAGAAAGCACAGAAATCAGTTGATAGGTTTTGACCAGCACTCTCAGAAAGCACAGAAAACAGTTGATAACTATTGACTGGCACTCTCGGAAAACAGTTGATAGGTATTGACTGGTTCTCTTAGAGAACACATAAATCAGTTGATAGGTATTGACTGCACTCTCAGAAAACAGTTGATAGGTATTGACTGGCACTTACAGAAAACTCAGAAAATAGTTGATAGGTATTGACTGGCACTTACAGAAAACATAGAAATCAGTTGATAGGTATTGACTGGCACACACAGAAATCTGTTGATAGCTATTGACTGGCACTCTCAGAAAACACAGAAATAAGTTGATAGGTATTGACTGGCACTCTCAGAAGACACAGAAATCTGTTGATAGCTATAGACTGGCACTCTCAGAAGACACAGAAATCTGTTGATAGCTATAGACTGGCACTCTCATAAAACACAGAAATCAGTTGATAGGTATTGATTGGCACACACAGTAATCTGTTGATAGCTATAGACTGGCACTCTCAGAAAACACAGAAATAAGTTGATAGATATTGACTGGCACTCTCAGAAGACACAGAAATCAGTTGATAGATATTGACTGGCACTCTCAGAAGACACAGTTGATAGGTACTGACTGGCATTCTCAGAAGACACAGAAATCAGTTGATAGATATTGACTGGCACTCTCAGAAGACACAGAAATCAGTTGATAGCTATAGACTGGCACTCTCAGAAGACACAGAAATCAGTTGATAGATATTGACTGGCACTCTCAGAAGACACAGTTGATAGGTACTGACTGGCATTCTCAGAAGACACAGAAATCAGTTGATAGGTACTGACTGGCACTCTCAGAAGACACATAAATCTGTTGATAGTTATAGACTGGCACTCTCAGAAGACACAGAAATCAGTTGATAGGTATTGACTGGCACTCTCAGAAGACACAGAAATCAGTTGATAGATATTGACTGGCACTCTCAGAAAACACAGAAATCAGTTGATAGATATTGACTGGCACTCTCAGAAAACACAGAAATCAGTTGATAGATACTGGCACTCTCAGAAGACACAGAAATCAGCTGATAGATATTGACTGGCACTCTCAGAAAACACAGTTGATAGGTATTGATTGGCACACACAGAAATCAGTTGATAGGTATTGACTGGCACTCTAAGAAAACACACTATTGACACTGTACTGTCTTCAGTAGACCTTGTCGATACTACACTGTCTTCTGCAAACCCTGTCTATATAACATGGTCTTCTGCAGATCATGTCTATACTATATGGTTTTCTGTAGATCATGTCTATACTTTATGATCTTCAGCAAATCCTGTCTATACTATATGATCTTCTGCAGATCCGATTGACACTGTACTGTCTTCAGTAGATCTTGTCTATACTACATTGTCTTCTGCAGATCATGACAGTATATTATGTTATATGTAGATCCTGGCTATATTACACTGCCTTCTGACGATCCTATCTACACTAAACTGTCTACTACAGAACCTGTCCATACTACACTGTCGTCTATAGAACCTGTCTATACTACAATGTCTGCTACAGAACCTGTCTATACTACACTTTCTTCTACAGAACCTGTCTATACTACACTGTGTTCTACAGAACCTGTCTATACTACACTGTGTTCTACAGAACCTGTCTATACTACACTGTGTTCTATAGAACCTGTCTATTCTACACTGTGTTCTACAGAACCTGTCTATACTACACTGTGTTCTACAGAACCTGTCTATACTACACTGTGTTCTACAGAACCTGTCTATACTACACTGTGTTCTATAGAACCTGTCTATACTACACTGTGTTCTACAGAACCTGTCTATACTACACTTTCTTCTACAGAACCTGTCTATACTACACTGTGTTCTACAGAACCTGTCTATACTACACTGTGTTCTACAGAACCTGTCTATACTACACTGTCTTCTACAGAACCTGTCTATACTACACTTTCTTCTACAGAACCTGTCTATACTACACTGTGTTCTACAGAACCTGTCTATACTATACTTTCTTCTACAGAACCTGTCTATACTACACTGTGTTCTACAGAACCTGTCTATACTACACTGTGTTCTACAGAACCTGTCTATACTACACTTTCTTCTACAGAACCTGTCTATACTACACTGTGTTCTACAGAACCTGTCTATACTACACTTTCTTCTACAGAACCTGTCTATACTACACTGTGTTCTACAGAACCTGTCTATACTACACTGTGTTCTACAGAACCTGTCTATACTATTCTGTCTTCTACAGAACCTGTCTACACTATAATGTCTTCTCTATACAATGCTGTCTTCTACAGAACCTGTCTATACTACACGTTGTCTATAGAACCTGTCTACACTACACTGTCATCTACAGAACCTGTCTATACAACGCTGTCTTCTACAGATCCTATCTACACTACACTGTCTTCTGTAGATCCTTAAGGCATCCACAAAGCTTGACCCACTGTTTCATCCAGTGCCCAATAAGTGAAACGTGCATGCACTTACAGCACAGTGAACTAACTCAAGTGTGCGGGTTCTCTTACAGCACAGTGAACTAACTCAAGTGTGCCGGTTCTGTTCCAAACTCTTTTATTTCATACCCCAGCATAAACAACCACATGTAACCCAAATGCTTGAATTAATGCCTGTTTAACAAGATACATACAATGTTCATTTAATCAATCAATACGACAATAACATAGCATGACAAAGACAAGTGGAATGCATTTAGTGTGCCTTCTTAACATGGAAGTGCCAAAGTGGATTCCTAATTCTATCAGCCGTACTTACTTGTAGTCACTGATTTGTTTTTCCTCATGGAATAGCTGAACATTGACAGACAGCATCAAATCTTCCCTGCTAAACTTCAGCATTGCCCCTGGAGGTGCTTGGAAGCAGCCAACCAGCCTGTCATGTCCATGTGCACTGATATGGCTTGGATAGTAGAGCCACTTTAGCTCACACGTGTGATAACTTTGTGTCAACTATTCATGCCAGAAACATCCAGACTGAACCTTCTGGAGAGTCAGTTATGATGCCTGCCTTATTGAAAGGAGTCTCAGAAAGTCATCTCAGAGCCATAGAGATCACCTCCACTTCTACTCCCATGTTGGATGTCATGTTTGAATATACTCCAGACTGCTACTTCTACTCCCATGTTGGATGTCATGTTTGAATATACTCCAGACTGCTACTTCTACTCCCATGTTGGATGTCATGTTTGAATATACTCCAGACTGCTACTTCTACTCCCATGTTGGATGTCATGTTTGAATATACTCCACACTGCTCTGCGATGATCCTGTCCAACTAGCTTTGAAGCTGCATCCCAAACTCTCACCTCGCCATACTGATCTATCAATACATACTATTAAATCATCCTCCCCAGTGATATCCTCCATCAGCAGCCTTGTTTCCAACTCTGCTCTCCTACTACACCACTCCCTACATTCTCTGCCAAGGTTATAGACTTGATTACATTTTACTCTGCCTTTGCGTTTGATTTCATTCCTCCTCCTCAGGCACGTCTTCATCCTGTATCACATACACGGTTGTCTTCTCTGCCATCAGCATGTATGACATTCCATTCCTCTCGTGTCTAGCTGCCTTTTGGTCAGTTATGTTCCTATGCAGGGGATGTCTGATGCCATTTGTGACCCTTAGACAAGCCGTAACCTGGGTCAATGCATGTCAGGACTTGACTGAAAGGAAGCCAAGCATGTAGCACATTGCTTAGATTAGGATTTGTCTAGTGCAGTTCAGCACTATTTGCATCACTTTATTTTAGATATGCTCCGATATTTGGCACTGAGCTGCCAACAACATGAGTACACCGAGCTTAAATTCAATAATGTACAGGACCAGATGATGAAATATCCAGCCAATGGATGATGGTCATATTTATTCTGTCAATCCTCCTCTACCCCTGGACGTAGAGATTACATAGCAAATTCTCCAGACAGGCATATCAAAGCCTATCTGTGCAGCTGGAATCAAGGCCAGTCATGGATCTATCAGTGACTGCATAATTTTGTCGTTAATGTGAGCTTTCAATGATGATTATACCAGTCTAAAATGGGACTTTTCATGCATAAAAACAACTCTCCCTCTATCTCTCTTATTTAAACTTCTAGACGATCGTCTCATGAGTAATTATAGACCAATTTCCATATTATCCTCATTATCCAAACCGCTAGAAAAGCACATCCACAAAACAACACTAGATCACTTAGTTCGCCATAAACTGATAGTTGACAGCCAGTCAGGATTTCGGCCAAAATATTCTTGCCATACGGCACTAACAAACATGATAGAAAACTGGCATCAAAATATTAACAACAATACTCTATGTGGAGCGGTGTTTATAGACTTTAGGAAAGCATTCGATATGATAGATCATACTATTCTAATTAAAAAACTAGAAACAATGAAAGTAAGTTTTAATATAGTGACATTAATAAAATCATTCTTATTAGACAGAAAGCAAGTAGTATCACACAATAAAGTTTTATCTCAAGCCATTACCATTAATATTGGAGTACCTCAGGGGTCTATTCTTGGCCCTCTATTATTTGCCATTTATATAAATGATCTTCCATTAAATCTGTCGTCGTCCTGCGATCTATTTGCTGATGACTGCACAGTATATACAAACGCTGTTGATCGTAATGTGCTAGAATTATCCTTGCAACAGGAAATAAATAGTGTAGTTAACTGGAGTCATGCAAACCGCATGCAAATTAACATTACTAAAACAAAGTCTATGTTAATAGGAACCAGGCAAAGACTTCACACTCTAAACTCGCAGAGAACTCTTCAGCTGCACATTGGCAGCACGCCTGTAGAAAGTGTCACCGAGCACAAGACACTGGGTGTTATCATAGATCAAAATCTAACTTTTAACTCACATGTTCATGCTCTAGTTAAACAAATAGCCAAAAAAGTATACCAACTTGCCAAAATTAAAAATTTCCTTGACGAAAACACAAGAAAGATATTCTATACTTCTCATATACAAACACATATTGATTACTGCTCCACAGTCTGGGATGGATGCTCCAAATCAATAACAAAAAGCCTATATTCACTCCAGAAAAGGGCAGTGCGTTTAATTAATGGTGAAAAGCTTACCGACAATGCTAACCTATATAAACGTCTCCGGTTACTGCCACTCCACAAGCGCCTGCTTTTTAATAAGACCAAACTAATTCACAAAATCCTATTTCAAAATGCTCCAAGCTACCTTTGGCCATTGTTTAAATATAACGCTAGACATAAGCGAACGACTAAATATACTTCATGTCCCTAAACCTAGGATAGACTTATATAAAACAAGCTTAGCATACTCTGCCGCTCAGTTGTGGAACAATCTTCCACAAGAAATCAAAGACACCACCAATCATGATACATACATTCACAACCTGTTTGAACACTACCTTAGTACAGACTACATGCCCCCATAACAAATAACACAAAAAAGACAATAATGGTAACTTATCTCAAACGACAACTAGCCAAAAAACATTCCCTTATGTATGGCACGTTACACCCTCCTTAGGTATTTATAATGCCCATGTTAAACACTGCCTCAGTGAGTCATTTGTTATTGATTATTTTTCATGCGTTTTAATGTTCTTTTGTTGTCAAAAGTTGCTTCATAAGTGATGTTGAATGAAAGAATGTATGAGAGGAAATAGAGAAGAAGGGCAGAATGTCAGACGGGCCTGCGTGCCCAATTCTTAACCCTTTGAAAATAAAGACTTATTATTATTATTATTATTATATATTATTATTCTAGCAATTCAATATACAATACCAATTATAGAATCGTTACAACAAAATCTTGTATTTCTCCGATCGTGGTACACGGTTGATGACCAGTCGCCCATCATAGCTAAGGGAAGCAAATGTCCAAGGGTCGGCACTTGACCAATTGACCGCATACACACTGTCTTCATGCTCCTCATATGTGACCAGCACACCATCTTTAGGGGGCTCCTGATTACTGCAACAAGCCAATACACCAACTAAGACTTAAGTTAAAAATACAACACAACTGAATACTGTAAGGTCATGTACCACCAATTAAGATCTGTGTTAAATATATGAGTGGGCTTCATATAAAAACCTTAAATGTCTTTTTTTGCTGGGCGAATATATCCTGAAAAAGTAAAGAACAAATGTATCATTTTTCGATGTGGTCATGTCATCAACACATGTCCTCCAGCTGATAAAGTGCTTAATTTCTGTAGAAAAATTGACTCTGGTGTCAACAAGTTGGTGTGCCTGACCTGGTCGTAAACAGTCTGTCACAAAAGTCACACCGTTTTTAAACTTCCTATTCCACTCATACACTTGCTGGACTAACAGGCATGCATCATCATACTGGACCTTCATTCGCCTGATGAATTTTTATAGGCTTCACCCCCTAACTGATAAAAAACGGATAACAGAACTCTGCTCCTTTTTGGTGCACGTCACTAAGTGGGGCGACCATCTTTAAACTATCCTTATAACAGCACCATGTTCATATGCACCAAGATATCATGTGCTTAACACTCTTGACACCCTTAACAACAATATTAACAGGTTACAAGACCTTACAGTTGTTGTCATTTCTATCACACTTTTAAGGTTTTAATTTGAAACCAGGTCGTACCATAAATTTATGTTAGAAATACTTTGTGAATGAATATTGCAAGACTATATTCCAATTAAACAGAGGTTGTCCCATAGCAGGTACTGCCATTGGGGTGTGAAGTACTGGACACTGGACACCACAAATAGGTAGAAAAAGGACACAAGAGAGGAGATAGGCACTATAAATAGGTAGAAAAAGGAGACACAAGAGGGTATATAGAAAAAAAAAAAAAACT
>JACEFZ010019494.1:0-16280 GCA_014155875.1 Cepaea nemoralis
GATTTTTAACGCGATGGCCGAATCATTTGATCTTCTGTGTTTCAATATATGTGGCACAAGTTGTTGGTCTGTCTGATAACAACATCATTTTTATTCGTTTTCCGATAGTTAAGTTGGCAGCTCGTCTCATGTATCTCATTTCACAGGCGTGTGCTTGAGATTTTGTTCTTTAACTTGGTAATATCCCAATAAACTGTGCTGTGATATAATTTGTATATGTTAATATCTCACAACATGGAAATTGTCTATGTTTGTTTGTGCCTTTTGACAAACTCTGAGTCTCATATATAGGGGGAAGATGGCAGGAAGGAGGGGGGGGGATCCTTGCCGTAACGTTAATGACGTTACGCCGACAATGGTATGAGTGAGGTCTGCTAGCGGTCATCGTCCGCTACCAGAAATAAAGACGGGCCTCTTATTACTTCGTGCTGTTAGATCTACACAAACATGTCTTGATCCTAACACTTCACAGGTACTGGTTTGTTGTCATATCTGTAGTGTTCGTGGCGTGTCGCTTGGGCAGAGAAGGCAACAAACCTTGAGGTAGCCAGGACTGCTGCTGTTACACCAGCACTGATCAACACAATCTGGAGGAATATTCCAGTTTTAGAGGAAAGACCAGGCGGACTTTTAATCAGGTGGCTGTTGGAATCATCAGTGTGGAAACTCCTTAGGTGGTTTCTGAAGAAGGGTAAGGAGTATGTGTAAAACTGAAACACTTTAAAATTAAAAAAAAAAAAAAAACTATCTAGAAAACCTGGGAATGAAAAGAGAGTTGGTAAAAGAAATAACAAAGAAGCAAGTGAAGTATTCCAGTCACGTCGCAAGACATAACACTTGTATAAACACCGTACTGGAGGGTAATGTTGAAGGCATGCGATAAGTGGTAGGCAGCGATACAAGTGGGAAGATAACCTCAGGAGATGGACGAACAGCAGTCTGGCAGAATGTACAATCAATGTGAGAGACAGTGTTGGAGACACATTGCAGCCA
Source organism: Cepaea nemoralis (assembly GCA_014155875.1). Taxonomy (NCBI): domain Eukaryota; kingdom Metazoa; phylum Mollusca; class Gastropoda; order Stylommatophora; family Helicidae; genus Cepaea; species Cepaea nemoralis. The sequence continues at coordinate 994 of JACEFZ010019494.1, forward strand.
ACCTTCATTGTGAAGATGGCACCTGATTTATTGCAGGGCACGTGTGAGAATGTTCCGAGTATTGATTTATAAATTCAGTGTTCGGTATTCATTACAACCACCAGGAACAGACCAATGAGATGTATGGGTGTGCGTGTGTGTGTGTGTGTGTGTGTGTGTGTGTGTGTGTGTGTGTGTGTGTGTGTTTGTGTGTGTGTGTACACATGTGCGCTCACATGCGCATCGTTTTATATTCTGTGTCCCTGTCGTGAACTGCTGGTCTTGTAAATGTCTTGACGTGATCACAATAAAACTTAATGATCAGATACTTCCAGTTTTCCCTTATGTGTTTGTTTTTGTAAGTTATATAGACATACCTATTCTTTTTCATTGTTCTTCTTCTTCTTTTATAACTCCCTGAGGCATAGATTCTCTGTCAACTCACTCCAGATCGTCATATCCTGAACTATTCTAAGAAGCCCCGTCCATGACTACCAATATTATTAATTTCTGTCTATACTTATCTTATCCGTGCATGTTAGGTCTTTGTCTATTTCTTGTCACCTGTGTATTCCTTCTTCCTAGGCAATACTATACTCGGGATTTCTCAATGTATGTTTATAAATAAATAGTTTACAGATATTTCTTCACAGATGGTCACCTCAACATCGAAACAAGCTGACACAAAAATACTTTCTCATTCACTGACATCTTGCGTCTTGCTTCACAGACAATAGTTTGTTACACTGTGTTTTAAAAAAGGCGCAATAATTACAATCCATGGCGAGAAGCCTGGGCTGAATTGTAGAGACCATGTGTTGCCTATGCAGCATGGTCCCTCTCTCGGCCTGCCTAGTTTACTCCAGAGGAAAGGCAACACCAATACATCTGGGACAAGGAATACTGCAGAAACTGCCCGATCAGCAAAGCAATGCTCTAATAGTCCGCCTGTCGGAGCTTCGACCCTAGACCAGTTGATGATTAAGATTTATGGCCTGGTCTGCACTGTCATGAAATTTAGTCTTTAGGTTGCATTTCCCCGCACTAGGATAAGGCTTGTACCCTACTATTCGCACTCCTCTGCCCGGTGCCGTAGGCACAATGTGGGGTGTAGGGTTTAATGAGATCAGCCCAAAGTTTGGCGCTAACAGAAAGCAGGTAGCACTGTTTACTGTTATACGTTAGCTCAGTCGTATCTGACTGAGACCTGACAACAAAAATACAGTTCATTATGAATTCCTATATTCCCGATGAAGGAATGCTGGTTGGTTGGCTGGTGAATCCCCCAGGAGACTGAGTTTTAACTTGTGAAACCGGTGCATTACTGCTCATGACGTCTGAGCTTTGATAATAGCTGGCATGTGTCCAAGTGAGGTTAGTCTAGAGCAGTGGTTCTCAACCAGTGGTGAATTTCCCACGGGGGGGGGGGGGTGTTATGGTTTTCGTGGGGAGGGGGAGGGGGTAATTAAGAATATTTCAAGATCACGCTAATACAAGAACCGATTACTTGATATTGTTTTTCCATACTTTACGGCTCTGTACTTCTCGCCCTTCTGAAATTCATTTTGTAACGTAAGTAGACCCGCAATCGTTTTATGTTGACGTCTAGACCTGTTCTAGTATGTGTTATTAAATTCAGCTTCCAGTGTTACGTATACTGTGTAGGGGTGGGATTCATAGGGAGGGATTACGAATAAAGAAAAAGGGGGGGGGGGTGTCATTCTGAACATATGGTGAAGGGGTGCATGGGCCCAAAAAAAGTTGAGAACCACTGGTCTAGAGAATGTTCTCCTGACCCTGCACCACTGGACCATCTCCTCTGGGACTATTGCAGAGTGCTCAGAGACGAGCGGGGTGTGCATGACTGGTGCTGCAACTGCACATCTGCGGGTGTAACCAGGTCATGGTTTAGTACAGCACATTGGGGGTAGCTGAGATTAGGCCTCAGGTGGGGGTAATGTTTCCTGCACACGTTTTGGGTATGTCATTGTTTAAAGTTCAGCGTAGTCGAGATGAGTCAAGAACCCTCATCACATCACTTGGTACATTGCCATACCGCTCCGTCAGCGTCTTCAACAGCCAGCGAAGAGTACCAATATTTATGATACCAGTTACAGTCTGGTTATGTGTTTGTCTGGCCTTTTCTATGAGTAATGAGTGTCGGCCAGATCCTCTGGTCACTCCCTGCTGCACCACTCTTTCAATTCAATGAAAACGTATCTGTTCTTCCACACTATACACATGATCTCAAAGTGTTCTGGTCAAATCTACCTGATCGTGCACCAATAACCAACTCAGAGGTACAGCCCCGGCTAGTCGTCTGTCCGCCTGCTTCTTTCCCAATACATCTGCATGTCCTGGGGAAAAGATTCAACGGATGCTTCCTATCTTTGATTTTTGAGTTAGTACATGCCACTCTGCGCGAAGCATGTCTCTCTTCACCCTTCTCAGCATGTTTTGTGAGTCAGTTACAGTCACGAAATGTGTGTACTGTTTGTCCTACAGGCAGCGAAACACTGCAGTGGCTGCCATCACCGCCATTCTCAGACTGGATGCCGTGCACTCTCCTGCACTCATTAACTTTCGCTATGAACCGCCAGGCATCTCTTTTGACTCTTAGCAAAGAGCCATCCGTGTTGATGATTATATCACACGAGCACGAGTTGTGAATCAATTGTTGCAATCTCCTATTCCCCGATCTAATATGATTATAACTTTGCAGGTCTGACATGTCCTCTCTGACCCACTCCCCTCCCCTACAAATGTTCTCCAACATACCGACTTATGTTATTGTGTACTCTGCCTAAGCCATCTGTGATTTTCCATGACTGTGCCCTTCATCAGATGAAGTTAGAGTATGAACAGGAAAATTATCTAAATCATTTACAACAGACTCCAACCCATTGCCCAGGTGGAACCTGATGGATGTTAAATGGTGGTGATAATAATGATGATGACGATGATGATGATGATGATGATGATAATTACCGTGATAGTGACGCTGATTATGATGATGATTGTCAAGGTCTCACATCCGAGGTTGCGACGCGTTGTCTGTACCAACGCCAGATAACATAACAACACGCAACCCTGAGTGATGTTAAACACGGCAGAGAGAACGCGGCGTCTTCGACGACGCCCGGATAAGCAGCCACGCACAGCAATTGAGTTCACCCCGTGAACCTTGCAGGGGACACCAGCTGACGTGAGCGTGTAGCGTGTAGGACGCCAGAACTGGCAGACGGGCTTAGGTTGTTGAATGAACAGGTCGCATGGGTATGCGAGGCGTGTTTGAATCTGCATTGAGAGCTAGCCTGTACGACAGTGGGAGACTGGTTCGAACGCTTGAATAGTTTGACTTGTAAGTGAGATGTTTATTGCTTGCATGTATTATTATGTATTGTAGTGATATTGTTCATGCTGTAATGATTGCTATGGATTGTCAGTGCGCGATGTTTGTGCGATAATAAATGCCGCGCGTAAATAAAGCGTGTGAATAATACTTTCGGATATTCACTTCGTGTGATTTGATAGTTTGATATTGCTTCACACTTGCCAGAAAACGAGCTACTTATCTTGCTCTACGCAAGACTCTGACAAGTGCGAACGTGGTGGCTTTCGTCCGGGTTTTGAACCAAATGCGAACTTGTAAATTTTTTTTGTCCGAGTTTGAAGCGAATGTGAACATGCCGATAGAAGTGCGCAAGTCATAAATTAAGGTAAAGTAACGATTTAATAGAGTTGATGTAATTAAATTATAAGTGTGAAGATATTATTTGAAGCCAACCGAGGCGTCTTCAGACTTATCACTAAATTCAACAAATTTTGTACCTAAAATCCAAAATGGCGGCCGTGCCCTTGAATGTCATTGAGTAGGGTTAGTGTGAGCGTGAAAGTTGTTGATTGTGGTAACGACTAACAATAATACTTGACAGCATACAAACCTTTACAGACTTCAGTGACATTACACACACCATACATTTACAAACGTTCTAATTTCGTTTAGTTTAAAAAGTACAGGGTTTTTGTGTCAACTTTACCTGAGTCTGGTGAACTTCAAAAATTTTTTGTGCGTCAACCCGAAAGACGTTCCAGTGTGATTTCGAGCACCACTGAACAGCACAGTACCCAAGGATTACTTGAGTATAAAAATTTTTTTCATCTCTCTTTATACTTTCGTTAGTCTGGCTTTAGACATTAACTGTGCTATAAATATTTGTAACTTACTAACATCATAAGTAATTTTGTTTATATTTATTCCATCATACCTATTGTTCATCATGTCTTCTTTAAACGATTTCATTGAAATGGGTTTAAAAATGAATATGTCTGGTGAGGGATTGAGAACATGGAGTGAAAGTAAATATGCAGAATATCTTGTGAAACAAGAGCAGATTATTGAGCGGAATGAGAGAGCGGCCGAAAGGGCGTCAAAAGCACAATCAGAAGCTGCTCTAAAGCTTCAACAAGCACAATCAGATGCTGCTTTAAAGCTTCAACAAGCACAATCAGAAGCTGCTCTAAAACAGTCAGAAGCTGCAGTGAGGCAAGCTGAGATCTTAGCCCAAAGTAAGAAAGAAGAGCAAGAAACACAACTAAAAATTGAACAGCTAAAAGCTGAATGTTCTAAAGATAAAGTGAATAGAGAAACAGACAAAGATCAACCTCATAAAAAGTACCAAGGTCTGATCAGAAGTTACAACACAGGTGATTGCATAGCAGCATTCACCCAAAATTTTGAATTTGTTATGGATCATTACAAAATCCCAAAACCTGAATGGGGGATAGTATATGTAAGAAGTCTTTCTGGGGAACCTCTTAAAGTCATAGAGTCGATCCCAAATGACCTGAAAGAAGATTATCTTTACATTAAAGCAAAAATTATGTCACATTTTTTGCTAGATGAATCAGGTTATAGAGAACAGTTTAGGAAGTTGTCTCCTAAGCCAACACACACGTTCTCTGATTACATCTCAGAAATTCAAAATATTTTTTCTAAATGGCTGTCAGCAGCCAAAGTAAATGGAAGTTATGACAAATTAGTTGATCTTATGTTGAGAGATAAGATTATCGCATCTCTCCCAGCCCCCTTTTCTAAATTTTTGTTGGAATGTCAGTGTGAAAGTGTTCAACAGATTGAAAGTCGTGGCTCTGGTTATTTTGCAGCCAATAAGCATTGTTTCTCTAGTAGTCTGACCAGCACAGACTTTGTAGCAGCAGCTACATATGGCAAATATCAGGCAGGGTCAAATAACAAACAAAGACCTTATAAACAAGCTGCAGAGAAATTATATCAGTGTAGATATTGCAACTATACACACAATGAGCATGATATGTGCGACCAACATCCTGGGTACACTGCTTACTTGCATAATTACATTTCTAAGCAAGATAAAGAAAGGAAGAACTACAAAAAACTTACAAAATGTTATCTTTGTAAGGCTTTTGGTCACTGGCGTAAGGATTGTAAAGGCAAGTCAATGACCAAAAAGGCTAATGCAGCCATGTTTGACAGTTCTTCGTCAGAAGATGAAAGTGTACAAGATCACCCAGTAAACTCAGCACATTCCATTGAGGTGTTCCATCAGGAAAAATGTACCATTTGTGATCAATTTCATGAGGATGGCGTGTTAACATGCGGCCATTCTATACCTGTTACCAGTGAGGAGGCCAATTCTGTAGTAAACTCCAAAGGTAAACTAAACATCCACCAGGGGTATGTTAATGGTAGAGCTGCCACAGTTTTACGTGATAGCGGAAGTACTCTCATTGGTGTAAAGAGAGATTATATTTTACCATCACAATATAGTGGTAAATATGTCACATGCAGGACATTCTCAGGGAACATAGAGAAATATCCACTTGCATGGGCATATATAACTACACCATTCCTTACAGGAAAGGTTAAATGCGCAGCATTAACCAATCCTTGCTGCGATATTATCATTGGAAACCTTCCTGAATGTGAATGACATACCACATGACAGCAGTACATCATCTGTCAGTTGTAAGATTGATACTACCATTTCACCTTCATCACCAATCACCATTCATGATGTATTACCACCTGTAAATGAATGTACAAATACCAACCTGGCTATGCCAGAACATACATGTAATTGTGTGAATGTAACATCAATGTGTGATGAGAATGATCGTTGTAATATAGTAAATGCAGTAACTAGATCTACTGCACAGATGCAAGATCGAATCGATCAAACAGAGGCTTTACAACGAGTAAGTCCAGTTGTAACATCTCCTGAGACAACTAGGGAGACGTTTATAACATCTCAGAAAGCCGATCGATCTCTGCAAAAGTATTTTAAACTTGTAGGCCAAAAGCCAAGAGTAGCAAAGAATGCTCAATGGTACTTTGCTCTCAAGAACGGAATTCTAACACGGTATTACACCAAAGGTTCCAGCACTATAGAACAAACAGTGCTACCGTTAGAAAACCGCAAGCAAGCATTGAATATAGCTCATGACATACCCTTTGCAGGACACATGGCGTATGCTAAAACTAGAGCAAGGTTACTTACTCAATTTTATTGGCCAAAGTTTTGCAACGATACCAAACAGTATTGCAGATCGTGTGACATCTGTCCAAAAGCTTGTCAAAAAGGGTAAACACCCACAAGCTGAATTGCAAGTTACTGATTTGGCTAGTAGACCGTTTGAAAAGATCTCGGTCGATATAGTTGGTCCTCTGAACCATATAACATCTAAAGGTAATAGATACATTGTAACACTCATTGATCTATGTACTCGTTGGCCAGAAGCGATTCCAATGAAGAACATAACTTCCAAAGACATCATGGAAGTGTTTTTTCATAGTTTTGCGAGGGTAGGATTCCCTGATACCATCCTTTCAGATCGGGGTAGCCAGTTTATTTCCTCGGCTACACAAGCCTTTACCAAAATGTTGGGTGTTAAACAATGCTTCAACAGTCCATACCACCCACATTCGACTGGTATAGTGGAAAAGATTAATGGCGATATGAAACATATGCTCTCTAAGGTAACCCAAGAACGTCCTGAAGATTGGGATACTTATCTGCCTGCCATTTTGTTTGCATATAGGGAAGTGCCCCATTCCAGCACTGGGTTCTCACCATTCGAAATGTTATATGGTGCACAACCACGCGGCCCATTATCTCTGTATGAATCTATGTTGACTGAAAGTACAACTTTGTCTATACCCATTTCACCATATGAACATGTAACATCATTGCGTGATAGAATTATGAAATCATGTATATTAGCCAAAGAAGCTATCCAAAAATCAGGAGCTATTTACCGACAATATGCTAACAGAGGAAATAGAACTATTACACTGACGCCAGGACAGGACGTTCTTCTTCTTTTGCCAAGTGATAGACATCTCCTAACTGACTCATGGCAAGGACCGTTCAAAGTGCTACGACAAATTTCGACAGTAGATTACGAGATTGCAGTTAGGGACAAACATAAAATTTTCCATATTAACATGCTCAAACCATATCACCACAGGCAAGACGAACAAGTAGAGACTGCAGCAAGCACCTCCATAGTGGACCAGACGGACGACAACGACACTGACGAGATACCGACACCAGTTCTTGACACGACGACCAACTTACAGGACATTAAGGTAAATCCCAAACTGACGCAGACACAGACTGACAGTTGCAGAAAACTGATACAAGAATACAGGACGATCTTTTCGGACAGCCCAGGACAGACAGATTTAGTGCAACACCAAATCATCTTGACATCTGACGTTCCTATTAAGTGTAGACCATATTCCATCCCTATACACTATAAAGAAAAACTTCATCAAGAAATCATTGATTTAGAAGCAAATCATATCATTCGACGTTCACAATCTCATTTCTGTTCACCAATAGTTTTGGTACGCAAAAAGGACAACACTATTAGACTTTGTGTAGACTATCGTAAACTCAACAGCATTACACAGTTGGATTTAGAACCAATGAGCAACTGTGAAGACATCTTGACTGAACTATCTGACTCACGTTATTTTACTAAACTTGACATGACAAAAGGCTACTGGCAGATAGCTGTACATCCTGATAGTATACATCTGACTGCATTTGCCACACCGTGGGGTTTATACGAATGGTGTAAACTACCTTTCGGATTAGTCAATGCACCAGCTACCTTCGTCAGAATGACAAGAATTCTTTTGACAGACATTTCTAACATCATTTGGTACATGGACGACATTTGCATACACACAAAGGACATGACAGAGCACATAACAGCACTACAGCAGACATTTGACAGAATTAAACATCATGGACTGACTATAAAACCTTCCAAAGTTGATATAGCCTTTCAGGAAATTTCATTTTTGGGCTATAAGATCTCAAATGGCTTTATATCAACTGACGATAACATCATGTCCAGAATTTTGAAATTGTCGCTTCTGACAACTAAGAAACTGTTGCGAAGTGTGTTAGGTCTTTTAAACTATTATAGACAGTTTATTCCTCATTTTGCTTAATTGACCAAATGTTTCACTGATCTACTAACAAATAAACACCCCAATGTGATTGTAAACAGTGAATGTTTAAGTCCAGCATTTACGAAAATTCTTTCATATTTTTCTAAATCACCTATTCTGAAATTGCCAAATTTGAATATTACTTTTAGATTAAGATGTGATGCGAGCTCCGTAGCCATTGGAGGTGTGCTTCTTCAAGAACACGACCAAATCTTGTACCCAGTATACTACGTCTCTCGAAAACTGAACACCAGAGAACGAAATTACAGTACACCGGAACTCGAGGCTCTTGCCATGGTATTTTCGGTACGTAAACTTTCTAGATTTTTGTTAGGCAAACATTTCATAATTGAAACAGATAATACTCCACTGACAATTGTTACCAGAGGAACGCCAAGTAACAGCAAGGTGGCAAGATGGTCCCTTCTTCTGCAGGACTATAGCTATGAGATTAACCATATAAAGGGTTCACAAAACTGTCTTGCAGACCTTTTGTCGAGATGTCCATACAACGAACCTAATACCCAGTCGACACCAGAGCACAGTGCAGAGGGTGTATAAAACTGCAACGTAGATAGTGCTCAGTACCACAGCCAAGTGTGACAATGTGTCAGTAACGCTGTGTACACCATTGTGATGGGGAAGATTATATCTCCCAATGTATATAACTTATGTACATATTGTGATTCTTATTATTATCATGCGAATGAATGCGTGTATAATTGTGAGATATGGGAAAGAATGGAATCAGTATTATGTAAACTAATGTGTTGTATAACTGTGAGATATGAGAAAGAATGCAATTATTATTGTAAATAGATAAAGATTGTAACAACCGGACACTACAGAGAAGTGTCACTGGACAACACTACAAGATCCAGGAAGGTACCAAGCCACTACAACGTGAGGTAATCCTGAAGGTATCCAGACCGAGTTGTCCAAGAAGTTTTAACAAGGTACGAAAGATGACTTCGACAGTACAATCCGAGCAGAAGGCGGAAGAGACGATCCAACAGCTGATAGTAACAACTACTACTCCGTTTAGATAAGATCCATCCAGAACGGACCAACGTTGTATGAATGACACCACAACACATGTAATAGTACAGCTGTATACTTCCGATTTTTTGCATATTAATATTAAAAGTCTATAAATGTATGACAATTGTATTAAAATGTGATTTAAAATATTTCCATGTACGGAATTGTATATGTCGATTTTTATAGGATGTAATCTCAGCATCGTAACTTGATTGCTTCTTTACAAACGTGACTTTTTGTGCACATTTGTCAATAAGGATCAAATTATTGCAGGTAGACTGGGGACAGTCAAAGGCTAGGGAAAGCACCCGAATACATGCTTGTCAAAATTGGATTTACTGAGCCACAGGCTTGACAAAGCAGTGCAACGTAAAACCTGCTGCCTTGTAGGTAGACTGGGGACAGTCAAAGGCTAGGGAAAGCACCCGAATACATGCTTGTCAAAATCGGATGTACTGAGCCACAGGCTTGACAAAGCAGTGCAACGTAAAACCTGCTGCCTTGTAGGTAGACTGGGGACAGTCAAAGGCTAGGGAAAGCATCCCAAATAAATGCTTGTCGAAATCGGATGTACTGAGCCACAGGCTTGACAAAGCAGTGCAACGTAACTTAATTCATGATGTCACAAATCAAAATTAATCGTTATGGTGCTAATCCCGTGAAGTCCCATCAGGCGGCGATAGTGCCGGGCCCCCTGCCTCGAGTGGGTCCACCCATGACTACTGGTGGTCACCTTCCCCTGTGCTGTGGAGTCAAGGCACAGAGGAGTAGGTTAAGAGCTATTGACCAAATACCCCGGACACTCAACATACTACAGTGGAATGCCGAAGGAGTTTACAAGAAGAAAGACTCCCTAACACAGCGTCTTCATAAAGATAGAATAGATGTGGCATGCATTCAAGAGACACACCTCAACGCCAATCACAAATTCTCAGTCAGAGGATATCAGGCCACACGTTTCGACCGCGAAGGACACAAAGGAGGAGTTGTAATACTTACACGAAATACAATACCTTGCAGCGAAGTATCTGTGATCTCTGACAACCAAACAGAAATTATAGGTGTTGATATAATGATAAAGGATGTGAAAATAAGAATCTACAATCTGTATAGCCCAGCAGATAAGGACCTTACACTCTCAAACATGGAAATAACCGACACAAACTGCATTATTGTCGGAGACTTTAATAGCCGTTCAGAAAGATGGGGATACCCAGATACTGACAAAAGAGGAGATGAATTGGAGGACTGGGAAATAGACTCAAATCTCCATCTACTCAACAAAGCGGATGACACACCGAGCTTCTACTCCAGAAGATGGCTTACCACTTCTACTCCAGACTTAGCTTTCTGCACAGGAGACATCCTCCACAAAATCGATCGCCATGTGCTGGACCAATTAGCAGGTAGTGACCACAGACCAATCAAGCTTGTAATGAATATGGAGTATGTTCCACAGGAGCAAAAGCCCTTGCCCCGCTGGAATTACAAACGAGCAGATTGGGACAGATTTGCCATACTGACAGACAAATATTGTGAAAACATAAATACACGATATGGCAACATAAAGCAAATGGTGGAAAGTCTAAACAGAGCGATAATACAGGCAGCCACTGAGTCCATTCCTAGAGGAGCGAGGAAAAATTACAAACCATACTGGACTGAAGAACTACAAAGTTTGGAGGACAAAGTTGAAGATGCCAGGAAGACAGCAGAGAGAGAACAAACAAATGAAGCGAATACCTCTCTCAAAGCCATCTCAGCAAAATATAAAAGAACAGTAAATCAAACAACAAGAGATCGTTGGAGGGAAAAAACAGAAAACCTGAATTTTGACAGGGATGGAAACAAACTATGGAAACTAGTGAAAGCCATGAACAATGAAGGACCTAGAAACAAACAAATAACAATTAAACAAGGAAATGCCTTGCTTACAGGAAAAAAGGCTGCAAATGCACTAATGGAACACTATGCAAATGCAAACCACATTGATATTACAACTGAACAGAAGAAAGCAATCAAAGACAAACAGATACATCATAGAAATACAGAGACAGCAGCAGAATATATGATGGCAAATCTAACAATGGAAGAAATGGAACAGGCAATGAATACCCTAAAAAAGAAGAAATCACCAGGAAAGGATGGAATCACAAATGAAATGCTAATAGGACTAGGCACCAAGGCAAAGAAGAAACTACTAGCAGTCCTAAATAACAGCTGGAAGAGAGGAATAGTCCCACAGGCATGGAAGGAAGCTATACTAATACCAGTCCCAAAGAAAGGAAAAGACCTGGAAGAACCAAATGGCTATCGACCTATCAGTCTACTTAGCTGTGTAGGAAAATTAATGGAACGCATTATCAATGGCAGGCTAATGTGGCATCTGGAAGAAAACAAACTCTTAACACCACACCAAGCAGGATTCAGAAAGTACAGATCCACTGAAGATCAAATAACCTATATAGCTCAGGAAATAGAGGATGCCTTCCAAGAGAAAAAGCACACACTAGCAGTCTGGATAGATTTAGAAAAAGCATTTGATAAAGTATGGAAGGAAGGACTGAAAGTAAAACTGCAAAACATGCATGTTTGTGGAAAAATGTATAAATGGATCAGCCACTACCTTGAGAACAGAACTGCCAGGAGAAACGTACAAGGACAAACAAGCAAAATGATGCTGCTGGAGCAACGTGTCCCCCAAGGAGGAGTTCTTTCACCAACATTATTCCTAGCATATATAAATGACATCACAGAAAATTTTCCAGCCAGAGTACACACATCCTCCTTTGCAGATGACCTAGCCATATGGACATCTGAAGAATATATTAGTACAGCTAACAGCAGAATACAGCAAGCCCTATTAGCGCTAGAGGACTGGTCAAAATCATGGCTAGTGAAGATAAGTGAGGAGAAAACAACATGCACAGTGTTCTCCCTCTCAACTAAAACTCAGCAACCTAAGCTGGTATTGAATGGAAAAATATTGCGCCATGAAGAAAATCCAAACTATCTAGGAGTCACATTTGATCGTCGCCTGACATGGAAAACACAGGTTGAGAAAAAATAGAACAAGAGCAAGGTAAAGAATGGCAATCATGAAAAAGCTTGCTGGTACAACGTGGGGAGCAGATGAGAAAGTTCTCAAGAAGTTATATACTGGACGGGTGAGGCCAGTACTGGAATATGGCATTGCAGCTTGGGCAACAGCAGCTAAGTCAAACTTTAACAAAATAAGTAGAGTCCAAAATCAAGGAATGTGAATCATAACTGGAAGCCTGAAGACAACGCCTATTAATGAATTAGAAAAGATCACTTGTTTACAACCAATGCAGGATAGAAGAGATAGCAGAGCCCAGCAACAAGCTGAAAAATTAGAAGATTGACAGACCACCCTATGTATAAAAGGTTTAGTGGTTTTGGAAAGGGAAGACTGAAGCGTAGCAACTTTGTAGAAACTGCAAAACGAAAGATTAGGGCAGATCCCATACTTAACACGTCAACAGTCAGACCCATTTACAATGTAGACAAGTTCCCAGCTTGGAGACGGCAGCAACTGCCTGAGATGATAGAAAACATTCCTGGTATTGAGAAAAAGAACACTCAGCATGAAACCGAAAGAAGAGAAATAACCCTAAACTACATAAAAGAACATTACCCAAGCAGCAATTGGACCCATGCATATACAGATGGATCAGCCAAAAATTCAGTAGAGAATGGAGGAGGAGGAATTCTCCTAAATTTAAAAAATGGAGTGAAAAAAACAAATTCAGTGGCAACTGGAAAGTTTTCAAGTAACTTCAAAGCGGAGGTAGAGGCTCTGAAAACTGCAGCAGAAATGCTCTTGATGGAGGAAAATAAAGAGAAGCAAATAGCTATCTTCACAGATGCAAAGTCAGCTGTCTCAATACTGAAGAGCAACAACAGCACAGAAATAGCTGACCTAAGAGCAGCACTCCATGGTCTATGCCAGAAATCCAAAAAAGTTGTAATACAGTGGATCCCATCACATTGCAGTATACCTGGAAATGAAGAGGCTGACAGACTGGCAAAAGAGGGCGGACGACTACCACAGCCTGACATAGACATAATCTATAATGAGGCAAAGAGGTTGATAAAAAGCACTTATAGAACCAAATGGGAATCAGAGCATCCAGGCCACCAGAAGGATGATGCATATTACAAACTCGACCGAAGAGAACAAGTAACAATCTTCAGACTCCGCACAGGACATAACAGGCTGAAATACCACTTGTTCAACAAACTAAAGATAGGAGATACAGATGAATGTAATTGTGAAACTGGTAAAATGACAGCTAAACATTTGCTGCAGGTGTGCCCAATATATGCAGAACAGAGAAAGATATTTTGGCCCACACCTGCTTCACTCGAGGACAAGCTCTATGGAGATATCAACAAGCTCAAGTCGACTGCAGCTTACTTTAACTGTATTCAGGTTGACATTTAAATGTACATGAAGAAGTATTTAGACTGCCACACTTCATACCACAGGCATGTCGGTTACACAAGCCTCCCAGAGGCATGAAATGGAACATTGCTTGGATAGCAAATCCATTACGTGGAAAGTCCGAATCGAAAGCTCACTGTGTGGGCTTCATAAAAGGTGGAAAAAGTGTCCTCGTGGCACAAAATGGAATATTGCTCGGATAGCAAATCCATTACGTGAAAAGTCCAAATAGAAAGCTCACTGTGTGGGCTTCATAAAAGGTGGAAAAAGTGTCCTAGTGGCACAAAATGGAATATTGCTCGGATAGCAAATCCATTACGTGGAAAGTCCGAATCGAAAGCTCACTGTATGGATGTCATCTGCAAACTGCATTCTTCTGGCTTCTAGAAGAACAGCCTATGGTGAACGGAAGGCCCAATATACGGAAGTGAGGCCAAGCAGCCATGTGCAGGACGTGACGATTCCTTGGGTGAGCCCAGTACCAGAGCACTGTGATGGCTCTGCAATTATGGAAGCCTCCTTGGATGGCGGGGAATGCCCATGGTCTGCCCCTGCCTTCCCTTGAGGGCTAACCAGGATGCCTTTGGCTGTTCTATATGGGCCAAGATGGGATGGGAGATAACACCACAACAGTGAGAGTCTAACGTCCTAAGAAACCCCCGGGAAGGTTAACCCGGTCAACAAATGCCCGCAGAAGTCGGATGTGTCGGCCTAACGGCGCAAGAACGCAGCTCTGCTGTGAACAGGCACAACGCAATCACGTCCGAAAAAAAACTCCGGATGAACGAAGAAGAAGAAGAAGAAATTATGACACTAAGAAATAAATTTGCAAATTGTAATTTATGTCTTGTAAACGACGATAAATTATTATTCCTAAATTTTGTGTATAATAACCAGGGGACATTACTCTAAATTGTTGGTGATATGTAAATATGCATTGTAACCATTAACATGTGTGCTTGATAAATAACATGTCAATGTAACGTCGTTTAGATATGGACAGTATATTGCCAAAACTGTTGACCTTCATTAGAAACTCTAAACAGAGGTCTGATGATGGAGTCATCTCAGTGGGAGATGCTCACGGCTTGACCTGATTATTTTAGTATTTTTGTTCTTGGTTGTGAGGTAGGGGCCAGTTTAGCCGATACCTACCGGACTAGCTGGGTCACAGCGAGGTAATGCCCATTAAATAGATTGTACGTGACTGTTGTACTTCATAGTGCAACATAATTGGTGTATACATATTGGTTACTATTCACCTGTATATATTTATTATAATTATGAAAGTAT
>JACEFZ010019495.1:0-16800 GCA_014155875.1 Cepaea nemoralis
TTTTTTGAATCAGATGATAAACTGTTATCAAAATGTGACGAAGCAGTACCTGCTTCTGACGAATCCACTGAATCAGAATAACTGTGGGTAAACATGACACCCTGAGTCACAGAGTCGATCACCATGCTGGCAGACTTCAAATCTGCTGTCACTTCATTTATACTACTCTCCAAGCCACCACAATGTTCTTGATCAGCAGCCATGACACTTTCATTCTGATTATCTTTATTCTTGCTTTTGTTCAAATGTAATACTGGATCTAAGATCTTATCTTTTTGATTGACGATTTCACTGAAGCAGTTATCATGGCTACCATTATCAGCACAAGCTGTATCATTACTACTAGTATCAATAGTAGATGTATTTTGTTTTCTAGAATCATTATAAGGTGTATTCTGTCTGTTACTATCACCATTTTCATGTACACTTGTAGCAGTACCAAACTCACCAAAACTACTAATATAACCGGCAGATGTATCAGATGATATTATATGGCTGTTAGTATCAGTAGTTTGTGCATAAAGTTTACTTCTATCCACAGAAGAAACATCCATTCCACTAATATCTTCAGCAGACATTTCTTGTTTACTAGCATCACTAGAATGTGTTTCTCGTCTGTTAGAATCTTCAGCACATGTATTATGTGCCCTGGCATCAGTAGCAAACGTGCCAAGACTACACATATTTTTTGTCGGATCACCAGAAGATGTATGCTTGCTTGAATCCCCAGAGCGTGAATGTGGAGTCTCTATCAGTGTTTCAACATGATAAGAAACATCTTCTTCGGGAGCCTCACTATTTAATGACAAATCTCTGAATGACAGGTTTAGTTCCAGCTGAGGTTTGTTCTCGTCAGCTTCAGAAGTTCCGATATTTTGTTCTGTTTGAGGCTTTCTATGTATAGTTTTATCGTCCTCAGACAGGGCAGCATTGTTCCTGTCCTGAGTCAATACAAGATTGTTACTGTCTTGAGTCAGTGAAGGACAGCTACTGTCTTGGCTTAATGATGGATTGTGACTGTCTTGAGTCAGTGAAGCATTGTTACTGTTCTGAGTTAGTGCAGAACTGTTACTCTCTTGAATTAGAGAAGGACTGCTTTGGATCGCTGAAGAATTATTATTATTCTGAAATAGGGCAGGGACTATTACTCAATTGAGTCAGTGAAGGACTAATAAAGTCTTGGCTTGGTGAAGGACTGCTACTCTGTTGGCTAGGTGAACGATTGCTACTGTCTTGGCTCAATGAAGGACTGCTAACATCTTGCCTCAGTGAAGGATTGCTACTGTTATGGCTCAATGAAGGACTGCTAACATCTTGCCTCAGTGAAGGATTGCTACTGTTTTGGCTCAATGAAGGACTGCTAACATCTTGCCTCAGTGAAGGATTGCTACTGTTATGGCTCAATGAAGGACTGCTAACATCTTGCCTCAGTGAAGGATTGCTACTGTTTTGGCTCAATGAAGGACTGCTAATGTCTTGCCTCAGTGAAGGACTGCTACTGTTTTGGCTCAATGAAAGACTGCTAACATCTTGCCTCAGTGAAGGACTGCTACCGTCGTGGCTCAGTGAAGGTTTGTCACTTTCCAGACTTAGTGAAACATTGCTACTGAGCTGAATCAGTGAAGGATCTGCACAGGATGAGGTCTGATGAAGCTGTGACATGGAAGTTCCCCTACTGCTTGTAGCACATTCCACTTGTTTTATATCTGCCAACTTCAGCTGGTTCTCCGAGTCAAAGATCATGTCTGAAAGTGAGTCCAAGAAGACTTCGGAATCTGTACCAGAAGTCGGCCTACCCACGGGTGATACTACCAAACCACCTGCTTCATGTCCATTAGAAGATCGGTTCCCGGAACTGCTTCCATCAAAACTCTCTGATTTGCCTGTGTCTGTCATGTCAATAGTATTGCTGACTACAACATCTATGAAAGAATTCTGAGCTGATATATAATCTGGTGATTCAAGAGATAGATGTACACTTCTATTCAATGAGTCTGTTGTGGCTCTTTCATTTGACTTGTTACCAGGTTTGGGGCGGATGTATGCCTTCTTCCTTCTATATCCCAAGCCTGCATACTCATTCCTCGGTAGGTAAATGTGCAGCAGCCTGACTCCCCCAGGAAGTTCCAGAACTGTGCATACACAAATACACAAACATAAAATCAAGCTTAGCAATACTATAAGATGGTTTCTATTAAATTATTCTAAATTATCATGCCAAGTTATTCAGTCAAAAAAATAGGTATTACATTTTCTTATAAAGAAAAATTTTATATAAATGTTATGTAAGTATTATGTATATGTTATGCTTCTGACTGAGCTAGCAAATGACAGTACTACATGCTTTCTATTAGCGCCAAATGTTGGGTGACGCCAACCAAACCCAACATTCCACATTGTGCTAATGGCTTCGGGCGGAGGAGTACAATTCAGAGGGTACAAGCCTTTTGCTATTGTGAGAAAATGCAACCTAAAGACTAAATGTCAAGGCAGGGCAGACCAGGCCCTAAGCTTTGGTCAGCAACTGGTCAAGGATCATTGTCATGGTAGAGTAGACCAGGCCCTAAACTTTGGTCAGCAACTGGTCGAGGATCAACCCTAAACTTTGGCCAGCAACTGGTCAAGGATCATTGTCATGGTAGAGTAGACCAGGCCCTAAGCTTTGGCCAGCAACTGGTCAAGGATCATTGTCATGGCAGAGTAGACCAGGCCCTAAGCCTTGGCCAGCAACTGGTCAAGGATCATTGTCATGGTAGAGTAGACCAGGCCCTAAGCTTTGGCCAGCAACTGGTCAAGGATCATTGTCATGGTAGAGTAGACCAGGCCCTAAACTTTGGCCAGCAACTGGTCGAGGATCAATGTCAAGGCAGGGCAGACCAGGCCCTAAGCCTTGGTCAGCAACTGGTCAAGGATCAATGTCATGGCAGAGTAGACCAGGCCCTAAACTTTGGTCAGCAACTGGTCGAGGATCAAAGTTCCGACAGGTGGACAGTTAGAACTTTGCTTTACTGATCCAGCAGCTTCTGCAGCTTGTCTTGTTCCAGGTGTATCGGTGTTACCTTTCCTCTGGAGTAAAGTGGGCAGACAGAGAGAGGGATCATGCTGCAGGGCAACACATGGTCTCTACAATTCAGCTCAGGCTTTGTGCTATAGGGAGGTATAACTTCAAATATGGTCTCAGCCATGGGTTATAATTATTATGCCTCTTTTGAAACACAATGTAACAAACTATCGTTTGTCATAACGGCAACATGTCAGTAGTATTATGTATGTATTACATATGTATTTTGTATATATTATAAATGTTTATCTATGTAGTGTGTGTGTGTGTGAATTATTTAAGTATCGTGTACATAATTACAATATATCATCATGTACCAGGCCCTTATCACAGCATGACAGAAAGTCCTTTGATGCTTCGACAGTTCTCCTGAATTGTGCTTGTTCAAATCCATTGATGCTTCGACAGTTCTCCTGAATTGTGCTTGTTCAAATCCCTTGATGCTTCGACAGTTCTCCTGAATTGTGCTTGTTCAAATCCCTTGATGCTTCGACAGTTCTCCTTAATTGTGCTTATTCAAATCCCTTGATGCTTCGACAGTTCTCCTGAATTGTGCTTGTTCAAGTCCCTTGATGCCTGGACAGTTTTCCTGAATTGAGCTAAAATTAGTCCAGTGCACAAGAAGCAGATGCACATGTATGGACAACGCTTTAGCTCAAAGCAAGCAAGACAAACAAAGACATGGCAATGAATGTCAGTATTTGTTCTTCTACTTGATCCTCAGTAGCCTCAGAATGTTTCTGTCACATTTAATTTCAAACACCTTAATGCTCTTCTTTAGTGTCAATAATTACAAATGGAGAATTACTTTGGCAACTAACTAGGTCAAACAATATAAAAGCATGCTGGGTAAAGAAAAGGTTAAAATAGCACAAGCAAGAAAGTACTAGACTCACCAGAATTGGCTTCCAGACAAGGAAACTGAAAATACATGATAAATTACTGGATTAATAATATCAAACATAAGAATTATCAGAATTATTTTAGTATTAGATAAACAGCATTAAATGTGGTTATCATCAATATTAGAAATTACAAAATTTCAAGTTTTAATCAAGCAAACACTATTCAATATTTCAAGCTTGAATCAAGTAAGCACTATTCAACATTTCGAGTTTGAATCAAGAAAACACTGGTCAACATTGAAAATTTGAACAAACCAAACCCACTGTTCAAAAAGCAAGTATTCTATTCAACACACTTTACATCAAACTAAACCACTGTTCATGAAACTAAAGCATCATTCAAGACATTAAACCTACAACAAACTAAACCTACAACAAACTAAACCCACAGTTCAAGACATTAAACACACAACAAACTAAACCTACAACTAAACACACGGCAAACTAAACCTACAACTAAACACACAACAAACTAAACTTACAACAAACTAAACCAACAGTTCAAGACATTAAACATACAACAAACTAAACCTACAACAAACAAAATTCACAGTTGAAGAAGCTAAACCCACAACTAATCACACAACAAACTAAACCTACAACTAAACACACAACAAACTAAACCTACAACAAGCAAAATTCACAGTTCAAGAAGCTGAACTTACAACAAATTAAACCTACAACAAACTATACCTATAACAAACTAAACCCACAGTTAAAGAAGCTAAACCTACAACTAAACACACAACAAACAAAACCCATAGTTCAAGAAACTAAACCTACGACATACTAAACTTAAAACAAATTAAACCCACCATTGAACGAACCCATAGCTAAATAACCACAGGTATGGTAGACCAATAAGTTCCATTTTACATACAATTTTACATCATCATTGCCTGCCATGTCACAACACAGGTGAACATGTTCCTCTAAATGACCTATCCTCCGTGTTCCTAATACATTCTAATGCCGACTCCTTTCTGCACCACTCTGTTAACTCCCTCCAGCATTGTCTCCCTCTAACGACCTCTTTCTGTAATACCCTTGACCTTCTCTGTTGTCCAAGCGTCCATTAACACATAAGCAGCCAAGATCAGATTTACCTGGCTCTGAGACATCAGAAGAAGGAACTGTCTTGTGAGGCTGTTGCTCAACTGCGTGCACAGCACTCTGTAGGATCAATGAAAACAGAAGTAGAGTTAGTTTTCTTTGAACAAAGTGCACAGCACTCTGTAAGATCACTGAAAACAGACTGAGTTACTGTTCTTTTAACAAAGTGACAAAAAAATAACAAAAACAAACATCTAGAGAAATATTTCACTCTCAGTATAACATGTTAGATGAGCAGATGAAGTGGCTTAGAAACATAGCATCTGTCTATTATTTAAGGCAATACATAGTGTTTTGCCTGAGTGACAGTGGGAGGCCATAAGTCAAGCAAAGAATAGTAACACTATTTTTGTGTTTTCTTGCTTTGAACTCGAGCTTAGTCCACACCGGACCAATTTTTACATGTGGCCCAACTTCCTCTATCACCAGTGTCCCCCGCCATCAGATAAACCCACGTCGACTTCTGAGGTACTTGTTATTTACATCTCCCATGAACAAGAAGTCAATATTTAAATCTAACTGACCAGTGTAAGGAAAGAACCCCCTACCTCATCATAAGCACACCAGAAGTTTAATAGCAAGTGCTCTTTACCTTTCAGCCACACAACCTCTGCAGTAGTAACCCTGAAACCTTTCATGCCCCTCTGCTGTGTGTCCACCGTGACGAGGTAGAGGGGCTTGCGCGTCCCAATGACCCCAAGAGCTATGCCAACGGTAGCACAGCTACTGGTAGGGCCACCCATGTCGGACAGGTCAAGGGAGAGGGACCAGACGAAGAGACATACAAACCTGCTGCCTTGTAGGTAGACTGGGGACAGTCAAAGGTTAGTGAAAGCACCCCGAATACATGCTTGTCAAAATCGGATGTACTGAGCCACTGGCTTGACAAAGCAGTGCAACGTAAAACCTGCTGCCTTGTAGGTAGACTGGGGACAGTCAAAGGCTAGGGAAAGCATCCTGAATAAATGCTTGTCGAAATCGGATGTACTGAGCCACAGGCTTGACAAAGCAGTGCAACGTAACTTAATTCATCATGTCACAAATCAAAATTAATCGTTATGGTGCTAATCCCGTGAAGTCCCATCAGGCGGTGATAGTGCTGGGCTCCCTGCCTCGAGGGGGTCCACCCATGACTACTGGTGGTCACCTTCCCCTGTGCTGTGGAGTCAAGGCACAGAAGAGTAGGTTAAGAGCTATTGACCAAATACCCCGGACACTCAACATACTACAGTGGAATGCCGAAGGAGTTTACAAGAAGAAAGACTCCCTAACACAGCGTCTTCATAAAGATAGAATAGATGTGGCATGCATTCAAGAGACACACCTCAACGCCAATCACAAATTCTCAGTCAGAGGATATCAGGCCACACGTTTCGACCGCGAAGGACACAAAGGAGGAGTTCTAATACTTACACAAAATACAATACCTTGCGGCGAAGTATCTGTGATCTCTGACAACCAAACGGAAATTATAGGTGTTGATATAATGATAAAGGACGTGAAAATAAGAATCTACAATCTGTATAGCCCAGCAAATAAGGACCTTACACTCTCAAACATGAAAATAACTGACACAAACTGCATTATTGTCGAAGACTTTAACAGCCGTTCAGAAAGATGGGGATACCCAGATACTGACAAAAGAGGAGATGAATTGGAGGACTGGGAAATAGACTCAAATCTCCATCTACTCAACAAAGCGGATGACACACCGAGCTTCTACTCCAGAAGATGGCTTACCACTTCTACTCCAGACTTAGCTTTCTGCACAGGAGACATCCTCCACAAAATCGATCTCCATGTGCTGGACCAATTAGCAGGTAGTGACCACAGACCAATCAAGCTTGTAATGAATATGGAGTGTGTTCCACAGGAGCAAAAGCCCTTGCCCCGCTGGAATTACAAACGAGCAGATTGGGACAGATTTGCCATACTAACAGACAAATATTGTGAAAATATAAATACACGATATGGCAACATAAAGCAAATGGTGGAAAGTCTAAACAGAGCGATAATACAGGCAGCCACTGAGTCCATTCCAAGAGGAGCAAGGAAAAATTATAAACCATACTGGACTGAAGAACTACAAAGTTTGGAGGACAAAGTTGAAGATGCCAGGAAGACAGCAGAGAGAGAACAAACAATTGAAGCGAACATCTCTCTCAAAGCCATCTCAGCAAAATATAAAAGAACAGTAAATCAAACAACAAGAGATTGTTGGAGGGAAAAAACAGAAAACCTGAATTTTGACAGGGATGGAAACAAACTATGGAAACTAGTGAAAGCCATGAACAATGAAGGACCTAGAAACAAACAAATAACAATTAAAAAAGGAAATGCCTTGCTTACAGGAAAAAAGGCTGCAAATGCACTAATGGAACACTATGCAAATGCAAACCACATTGATATTACAACTGAACAGAAGAAAGCAATCAAAGACAAACAGATACATCATAGAAATACAGAGACAGCAGCAGAATATATGATAAAAAAATCTAACAATGGAAGAAATGGAACAGGCAATGAATACCCTAAAAAAGAAGAAATCACCAGGAAAGGACGGAATCACAAATGAAATGCTAATAGGACTAGGCACCAAGGCAAAGAAGAAACTACTAGCAGTCCTAAATAACAGCTGGAAGAGAGGAATAGTTCGACAGGCATGGAAGGAAGCTATACTAATACCAGTCCCAAAGAAAGGAAAAGACCTGGAAGAACCAAATGGCTATCGACTTATCAGTCTACTTAGCTGTGTAGGAAAATTAATGGAACGCATTATCAATGGCAGGCTAACATGGCATCTGGAAGAAAACCAACTCTTAACACCACACCAAGCAGGATTCAGAAAGTACAGATCCACTGAAGATCAAATAACCTATATAGCTCAGGAAATAGAGGATGCCTTCCAAGAGAAAAAGCACACACTAGCAGTCTGGATAGATTTAGAAAAAGCATTTGATAAAGTATGGAAGGAAGGACTGAAAGTAAAACTGCAAAAAATGCATGTTTGTGGAAAAATGTATAAATGGATCAGCCACTACCTTGAGAACAGAACTGCCAGGACAAAAGTACAAGGATAAACAAGCAAAATGATGCTGTTGGAGCAAGGTGTCCCCTAAGGAGGAGTTCTTTCACCAACATTATTCCTAGCATATATAAATGACATCACAGACAATTTTCCAGCCAGAGTACACACATCCTCCTTTGCAGATGACCTAGCCATATGGACATCTGAAGAATATATTAGTACAGCTAACAGCAGAATACAGCAAGCCTTATTAGCGCTAGAGGACTGGTCAAAATCATGGCTAGTGAAGATAAGTGAGGAGAAAACAACATGCACAGTGTTCTCCCTCTCAAATAAAACTCAGCAACCTAAGCTGGTATTGAATGGAAAAATATTGCGCCATGAAGAAAATCCAAACTATCTAGGAGTCACCTTTGATCGTCGCCTGACATGGAAGACACAGGTTGAGAAAAATCGAACAAGAGCAAGGCAGAGAATGGCAATCATGAAAAAGCTTGCTGGTACAACGTGGGGAGCAGATGAGAAAGTTCTCAAGAAGTTATATACTGGACGGGTGAGGCCAGTACTGGAATATGGCATTGCAGCTTGGGCAACAGCAGCTAAGTCAAACTTTAACAAAATAAGTAGAGTCCAAAACCAAGGAATGCGAATCATAACTGGAAGCCTGAAGACAACACCTATTAATGAACTAGAAAAGATCACTTGTTTACAACCAATGCAGGACAGAAGAGATAGCAGAGCCCAGCAACAAGCAGAAAAATTTAGAAGATTGACAGACCACCCTATGTATAACAGGTTTAATGGTTTTGGAAAAGGAAGACTGAAGCGTAGCAACTTTGTAGAAACTGCAAAACGAAAGATTAGGGCAGATCCCATACTTAACATATCAACAGTCAAGCCCATTTACAATGCACACAACTTCCCAGCTTGGAGACAGCAGCAACTGCCTGAGATGATAGAAAACATTCCTGGTATTGAGAAAAAAAACACTCAGAATGAAAACGAAAGAAGAAAAATAACCCTCAATTACATAAAAGAACATTACCCAAGCAGCAATTGGACCCATGCATATACAGATGGATCAGCCAAAGATTCAATTAAAAATGGAGGAGGAGGAATTCTCCTTAATTTAAAAAATGGAGTGATAAAAACACAGTTAGTGGCAACTGGAAAATTTTCAAGTAACTTCAAAGCGGAGGTAGAGGCTTTGAAAACTGCAGCAGAAATGCTCTTGATGGAGGAAAATAAAGAGAAGCAAATAGCTATCTTCACAGATGCAAAGTCAGCTGTCTCAATACTGAAGAGCAAAAACAGCACAGAACTAGCTGACCTAAGAGCAGCACTCCATGGTCTAATGCCAGAAATCCAAAAAAGTTGTAATACAGTGGATCCCATCACATTGCAGTATACCTGGAAATGAAGAGGCTGACAGACTAGCAAAAGAGGGTGGACGATTACCACAGCCTGACATAGACATAACCTATAATGAGGCAAAAAGGTTTATAAAAAGCACTTATAGAACCAAATGGGAATCAGAGCATCCAGGCCACCAGAAGGATGATGCATATTACAAACTCGACCGAAGAGAACAAGTAGCAATCTTCAGACTCCGCACAGGACATAACAGGCTGAAACACCACTTGTTCAATAAACTAAAGATAGGAGATACCGATGAATGTAATTGTGGAACTGGTAAAATGACAGCTAAACATTTGCTGCAGGAGTGCCCAATATATGCAGAACAGAGAAAGATATTTTGGCCCACGCCTGCTTCATTTGAGGACAAGCTCTATGGCGATATCAAGCTCAAGTTGACTACAGCTTACTTTAACTACATTCAGGTTGACATCTAAAGGTGCATGAAGATGTATTTAGACTGCCACACTTCATACCACAGGTATGTCGGTTACAAAAGCGTCCCAGAGGCATGAAATGGAATATTGCTTGGATAGCACATCCATTACGTGGAAAGTCCAAATCAAAAGCTCACTGTGTGGGCTTCGTAAATGGTGGAAAAAGTGTCCTCGTGACACGAAATGGAATATTGCTTGGATAGCAAATCCATTACGTGAAAAGTCTGAATCAAAAGCTCACTGTGTGGGCTTCATAAAAGGTGGAAAAAGTGTCCTAGTGGCACGAAATAAAATATTGCTTGGATAGCAAATCCATTATGTGGAAAGTCCGAATCGAAAGCTCACTGTGTGGATGTCATCTGCAGACTGCATTCTTCTGGTTTCCGGAGGAACAGCCTATGGTGAACGGAAGGCCCAATATACGGAAGTGAGGCTAAGCAGCCATGTGCAGGATGTGACGATTCCTTGGGTGAGCCCAGTACCAGAGCGCTGTGTGATGGCTCTGCAAGTATGGAAGCCTCCTTGGATGGCGGGGAATGCCCATGGTCTGCCCCTGCCTTCCCTTGAGGGCTGACCAGGATGTCTTTGGCTGTTCTATATGGGCCAGCTAGGATGGGGGATAACACCACAACAGTGAGATTAAAACGTCCTAAGAAACCCCCGGGAAGGTTAATCCGGTCAACAAATGCCCGCAGAAGTCGGATGTGTCGGCCTGACGGCGCAAGAATGCAGCTCTACTGTAAACAGGCACAACACAGTCACATCCGAAAAAAAAATCTGGATGAACGAAGAAGAAGAAGAAGAAACCTTTCATGAATGTCACAGGAGGTCACAAAGGAGGATTTGCACAATTCTGGCCGCCCCAACCTGCAGACAACTATAGCTGCAAAATCCCACCAATCATGAACAAGTCTAGGAACGGCTTCGTGTTAATTGGTTGAAGGCCTATACACCATTAAGATATAAAATGCAGAAGAACAACAACAAATAATTAACTATAAGTGAAATGTACAGGACCCTTTAACCCGCCCTGAGGTATGCTGGGAGCACAGTGCTAGCCCCATGTTTCTGTAGACCAGCCGGTGCTGGATAAGTGCTGTGGTTAATTTTACACCAGGCACTTTTACTTGCCAGAGTATTTCCTGGTGCTTATGTTACACTGGGTCGATCTGGGTGGGAAATGGTCTTGACGGAGATTTTAATACATGAGCACCGGCCTGGTAGGCAAGTGGGCTGGTTGTTGACCTATGTGGCTGTACACAAACACATAACTGTCATCAACAGTATAACTATAACAAATGTATAATTGTAAACTAATACATAACTATAAGCAAGTACATATCAATAAACAAATATATAATTATAAACTAATGCATAACTATAAGCAAATACATAACTATACAATAATACATAACTATAAGCAAATACATAACAATAAACAAATACATAACTATAAACAAATAAATAATATAAGCAAATATATAACTATAAACAAGTACATAACTATAAACAAATACATAACTATAAACAAATAAATAATATAAGCAAATACATAACTATAAACAAGTACATAACTATAAACAAATACATAACTATAAACAAATATATAATTATAAACTAATGTATAACTATAAACAAATATATAACTACAAACAGATACATAACTATAAACAACTACATAACTATCAACAACTACATAACTATAAACAAATACATAACTATAAACAAATACATAACTATAAACAAATTTTTTTGTTTTTGCGTATCCCTTACGGGACGTTGCAGTCAACACCAGCATTTTCAGCTGTTGTTGATGTACAAGGCAAGTGTTACATTCAGTAGTTTGCCATTGCTTTCTGAACGACCGGCCCCTATACCTTTTTCGAAAAAAACCAGCACCGCCGTATTTTGAACCTGGGTATACGGGCTCACAAACTGCGTTCGCAAGCCCTTTGCCACAGAGACCGGTTATATAAAACAAATACATAACTATAAACAAATACATAACTATAAGCAAAAACATAACTATAAATAAATACATAACAATAAATAAATACATAACTATAAACAAATATATAATTATAAACTAATGCATAACTATAAGCAAGTCATCATCATTGGCACCTTGCCGTCTTGACAGACGATAGTTTGTGCTTTAAAAAGGCATAATAACTTTTAACTATGGCGGTAGCGAGTGTGACTGATAAGGCCAATTTGCGCTGTAAATGTCCGTTCACAGTGGGTGCATGTGAACACGTGGTCATTTCCACCATCATGCACCATCTTACGCCATAGTACAAAGTCTGGGCTAAAATATAGAGATCATGTGTTGCCCATGCAACATGATCCCTCTCTCGGCCTGCCTAGTTTACTCCAGAGGAAAGGTAACACCCCTACATCTGGAACAAGACAAGCTGCAGAAGCTGCCGGATCAGCAAAGCAATGCTCTAACTGTCCGCCTGTCGGAGCTTCGATCCTAGACCAGTCGCCAACCAAGACTTAGGGCCTGGTCTGCCCTGCCATGACATTTTGTCTTTAGCTTGCATTTCCTCGCACCAGGGTAAGGCTTGTACCCTCCCAATTGCGCTCTTCCGCCCGAAGCCGTTGGCACAATGTGGGGTGTCGGGTTTGGTAAGCGCCGCCCAACGTTCAGCGCTAACAGAAACCAGGCAGTACCGTCTACTGTTATACGGTAGCTCAGTCATATCCGACTAAGACCTGACGTCAAGCAAGTACAAGCAAGTACATAACTATAAACAATTACATAATTATAAGCAAATACATAACTATAAACAAGTACCACTCAACATACTGACAGAGACAAAACAAACACATACCCACCTGGTTTTGTTGAAGAGCGCCCCAGCTAGGACTCCCTTATGTGTCAGACTTCTCTGAAGGATGTGGGAAGCGTGTAAAAATAGGTGACCCTGACTCTGTAAAGATAAACATTGTACACAGAATGACATCTGTGTTCAGTTTAGACATACAATAAAATGTATGTACACATTGTGCAAGGAATGATATCAGTGTTCAGACTGGACATACAGTTACATCTATGTACAAATTGTATCAAGAGTGACATGCATGTTCAATCTAGACACATAATAAAATCTATGTACACATACAAAGAATTACATCTGAGTTTAGACTGGACTTATAATCAGATCTGTGTACACATTGTACAAAGAATGATATCTGTGTTCAGACTAGAAATTTAAAAAAAACTATGTACACATTGTACAAAGAATGACATAATATTCAAATTGGACATATAATAAAATATACCCACACACTGTACAAAGAATGACACTATATTCAAATTGGACATACAATAACATCTGTGTACACACTGTACAAAGAACGACATCAAATTCAAATTGGACATACAATAAAATATATGTACACATTGTAGTGAATGGTGTCATTGTGTACAGTGAGCAGCTTAAGGTAGAATTAAATTGTAAGAAAACACAAATTGTTAACATCTGTCAGAAGAAAGAAATACCACAATGTAACATTCAAGTCATCATCATCATCTTCCACTTTTGCCATGAAGCATTGTAGGGAGGAACAATTGACATTCCAGTGCCCAATGGGTGGCACTGGATAGTGTCATTCCGTGTGCTTGTACTTCTTCTTCTTCTGCGATCATCTGGAGTTTTTTTTTTTTTCTGGACGTGACTGTGTTGTGCCTGTTTACAGCAGAACTGCGTTGTTGCGCCGTTAGGCTGACACATCCGACTTCTGCGGGCATTTGTTGACCAGGTTAACCTTCCCGGGGATGTGATTGTACAATGTCTTTGATGTAATCAATCCATTTTCTTCTTGGGCGTCCTTTTGCTCTTTTATCAGATCTTATATGATGTAGCGCCCGTGCAGGTAATTGATGGTGTTGCATTCTAACGAGATGGTAGAACCATTTGAACTTCTGCCTTTCAATAAATGTGGCCAAGGTGTTGATCAAACTGTCTGATAAGATCATTTCTTACTCGGTCTCTGATAATTAAGTTGGCAGCCCTTCTCAAGCATCTCATCTCACAGGTGTTGATTCTGCGTTCTGTGGATAATGTCCTAGTCTGACATTGGCAATGCAGAGTTGGTGTGTATATGTTATCTATTATCTCTCGTTTTGCGGACATAGGTATATTTGAAAAATAGTAACCTCTGAAACAGGTTAAAGAATTTAAATATCTAGGAAGCATGATCACAGAAGATGGCAGAATAGAAAGAGGAATTGAAATACACTGACAAAAAGCAAGTGTGCTTATTTATCATCTATCACCATACTGAAAAATTTAAGTAAATGGGAGAATTCTTAAACAGGTGAATCGATACAGTTGTCTTGAAGCAACCATAGCATCGTAATGAAGATAAATTGTTGAGATTAGAACAAGAATCACCACTGATGTTTGAGCAACATATTATTGTTTGTCCAATACAGTATACTTCTTCTTCTTCTTCTGCGTTTGTCCGGAAGGTTGTTTTAGACATAATTGTGTTGTGTCTGTGTTCAGCAGAGCTGCAATATTTACACCTTTTGGCCGATACATCTGACTTCTTCAGGCATTTGTTGACTGGGTTAACCTTCCCGATACAATAATGCATCTTGCTTGTTAACTCGTGATTGCTTAAAAGCAAATGTTCCATGATGGCCAATTTTGACATTTTATGACCTGTCGACTGGACAGGAATTCCTGAGGAATGATTAACTCTTTATATATCTGAAATATATTAAAGCGTTATCTATAAGTCGACTCCAGTCATTGCTAAGTAAACAGAAGGACTTCCTGTTAAGTGTTAGACTTTTGTGTGGCTAGCATTCTCGACCTTCAAACAATATCAATGACTAAGTACTTAGTATTTCAGCCAAAGTATTATTTGTTAGTCCACTTCCTGTGATATATAATTCTGCAGTATGCACCTGACGAGATGCAGCAAAATGTCAGGCAAGAAATCGTGCAATATTTTGTTTATGGTGTCTGTATTTAAACTCACTAATGGGATACATTGTCTTGAAGACCAATCTAAGCAAATTATTCTTAGGAGGTCTGCATGGCTGAAAGGATAAGAGTGTGTGTTCTTAAACATCTGGTGTGCTCATGCTGAGGTAGCAGGTTCAACGCCTACACCGGACAGTTAGACTAAAATGTTGACTTCTCATTCTTGACTTGGGGACGTAAATTACAAATACCTCAGGAGTCAGTGTGGGTTCCACCTGATGGCAGAAAATACTGGTGATAGGGAAAGCTAATCCACACACAAAAAATCAGTCCAGTGTACAGTGCACTAGAAGTAGTGTATGGACTACACTTGAGTTCAAAGCAAGCACACACAACAACAGCAAAAATGATTCTTACTTTGTGGAGCTGGACATAAGGTAAGACCTGGAAAGCTTGTGACAATGTGTCTTCCTGAATTTGTCTCAATGGAAGATAATAGTCCCAGACGTTCTTCAGTTCTCGTAGGAAGTTGTCTGCAGACACTCGCTGAGGATTTCAAACCAACAACTTAGTAGTAAAGTTGGCACAGTAAATAGAGCTCTGGCTTACTAGCATGTAATCATCTTCATCATGCAACAGATCCTTCGCAGAATGTTGATTTTATCATGGCTTAGTGGAGGTCGTAGGGACCAAAAGTTAAGAGTGCTCTCCCTTAAACTTCCGTTGTGTAAGTTATAGTTAAGTATTTGTTCTTTTTCGAGTTTGTGTAAATGATATAAGTAAGTATGTATGTATGTATGTATGTACGTGTGTGTGTGTGTGTGTGTGTGTGTGTGTATGTATGTATGTATGTATGTATGTATGTATGTATGTATGTATGTATGTATGTATGTATGTATGTATGTATGTATGTATGTATGTATGTGTTATGCATGTGTGCATGTCTGTGTGTGTGTCTGACTGTCTGCCTGTCTCATAACATGGTAATAATCATTGTTTATGTTCACAACATTAATTTGACAATGTTTTTTTTTTCTATGCGAATGTGACATACACAATAGATAACTAATGTACGAAAGATAAGTGACTGGAAAAGCCGAATGTAAGACTGGCCTGTGTGCCCAATTTCTGACCCTTTGAAAATAAAGTTGTTCATTCATGCTGCTTTTCATCCCCCAATCAACCAATTGACACAAAGCTGCTTGTAGGCTTGTTCATGATTGGTGGGATTTTGCAGCTATAGTTGTCTGCAGGTTGAAACAGCCAAATCCTCCTTTGTGGCCACCTGTGACATTCATGAAAGGTTTCAGTCTTAATATTGCAGAAGTTGTGTGGCTGAAAGGGAAAGAGCCCTTGCTGTTAAACTTCTGGTGTGCTGATGATGGATTAGGGGTTCTCTCTATCCATTGGTCAGCTGGAATTAAATGTTGACTTCTCGTCCTTGACTTGAGGACATAAATTACAAGTATCTCAGAAGTTTGAGTGGGTTTGCCTGATGCAATGGGAAGCACTTACCCACATGCACAAATTTGTGTGAACGATGCTTGACTTCAAAGCAAGCAACAAACATCAACTAAACACATCTAGGGCTGCTGGAAAGTCTCTTGATCCTTCACAAGTTCCTCTGTCTCATGCATATTCATGTCCAGGGTGTCTTTAATATCCTTATGTCCCTCATACCCAAGGTGTCTGCAATGTCCATTTTACCCAAGGTGTCTGCAAAGTCCCTCATGTCCAAGGTGTCTACAATGTCCCTCATGTCTATGGTGTCTACAATGTCCCTCATGTCTATGGTGTCTCAATGTCCCTCATACCCAAGGTGTCTGCAATGTCCATTTTACCCAAGGTGTCTGCAAAGTTCCTCATGTCCAACGAGTCTACAATGTCCCTCATGTCC